>LR746276.1:1826668-2119168 GCA_902729315.2 Spirodela intermedia | reverse complement strand
GGATTTCTCGGGTTTTTCCTCAAATGACTTAGGAGTTAGTCGTGTGTGGATAATGCCTCCTGTCTGTATTTGTGATGAAATATAAGTTTTCCACTTTCTGGGTAGCTGTAAATTTTGCCCTTAATGAAAAAATTAAGGCATATTCTCATTGAGGCTGAAGATAGGTTTTCTCCACTGCCTTCGAATATTTTTCTTCGTTTAATGGAAACTGTTTCAGTTATTTCACAGGCAGGAAGATATTGCTTATATATATTTGTATACTTCTTTTGGGAAATTCTCAGTCCAAACCACTTGTGTTTCATCAATCCTTTTAACGTGTTCTTGCTTTTCTCATCTTGGATTCTGTGGCAGATTGACTGAGAGACGATAAATACCTTAGTACAGAAAAGGTTTACCATGTAATATGCCGCTGAATCCTTTCGCCTTTCAGTCATTTAAGGAGACTGATAGGCATTTGACTACCCGTTTTCATTTAGGCTTGCTGCAAAATGTTACGAGGTTGTAGTTTCCAGTCGTTCTCTGTGAAACAACTAGGAAGCTACAGAGTTTTTCTCACAATCATTCTTAATAAATATCTAATAATTTTATAACAACTGTCGTTTTTATGATATGTCCTTGGCAGTGGACACAGTTCAAGGTGTCTCTTCCTCTAAAAATTTGATAAATGTGATGGTAAAACCAAATATAGTTTATATGAAACTATTTGATTTTATTGGTAAGCTTTGGTTTACTTGCATCATCAGGTGCGATTCCAGCATTCCAACAAGTTTTATCTGCTACTCGAGGTGCTATGGATGTTTTCTCTGGTGCAGGAAGACATGTAAATAGCAACGTGAGTATTTTTTCCTTTTTTTTATTATATTAAGCCTAGTTTCGAACTGCGGAATCTGACTTATAAAACTCTTTCGTAATCAAATTTATTATTTCAGCTGAGACGGTTCGGAGTTAAAAATATTGAGGCTGGTATTGGGTGTGGTGTTGGTATTGGCCATGGTTTTGGAGTAGGTATACATGCTTCTGGGCATTGCAGATCTTAATTTCCTATTCTCTGTAATTCACTTTTTATCATTTTTTCTAAATATTTTAAGTTGTTTGTTAATTACATTCTGAATTTGTGAAATTCGTGGTACTTGCATGATTGATATTTTGCAATGTGGTCTCTGCGTCCTAGCAGATTTTAAAATAATAATGCAAAAATTTGGCATTGTCTTTGCTCATAAAGCTTCCATTATTCTGTTTACGTTTTTTCATTTTTTTTAATTTAGCCCTTATTAAAATATTGATTTTAGCTCATTGAATGCTTAAGTCATGTCTAGTGATTTTTTTTTTTTATGAAGTTCATAACTTCTATCATTCCAATAGGAAAAGGAAAATAATGGACTCAATGAACACAAGTGGCAATTATACCCAAAAAATCTAAACTAGGTCTAGCTTATTATTTTACTTTTACAGTTGACCAGATTTTAGTGTGAACTTATGTGAGTTTTAGTCTCTAATGGTTGACTTTTGGTCTGTAACAGGAAGAGCCGAGTAATAAAGATCACATCATCAGTCAATGACTTTGATAGTTTAAGGATTACTGGCTTTGTTAGTAATGGCAGAAAAGCTTCTAACATGATTCAAGTGATTTGTGGGTCTTTTCGTTCTATTTAATTGAATAAAAACGTTAATAAATGTGAATGATTCGAGTCATGAATCAGATAGTCATTGACAAAGACAAAAATGTTTTAATTCTTGTTTCAACGAGTCTCTAAATTTTTTTTGGTTCAGGAACATTAAACTAAACTGCTGAAAAACGGTAAGTAAAACATGCAACTGGCATGTAATTTCAGCGTAGTGACCCTTTTAGTCCATGAAACCAGTGCCCTCATCCACTTCTATGAGGTTCATTCCTCGTGCAAACAAGAGAAGATGAAGGAAGTTGATGTACCTTCTTGAATGCTCAGTATCTCCCATCTGTTCAGTACTTCAACATGCTGAAAAGTTTTCTTAAAAAAGAAACTAATGAAATAGAAGTTTCATGGTCAGTTTTGAATTAGGGCATTTAAGTGATCAGCGAGAATTGACTAAAACAGCCTTCCAAGCTAACGTTTCCAGTTCATGTCTGGCAACTGTTATTAGATTACTTTCGAAATTTCATCCTATAATTGGTTGTTCATCCAAATCATGTTTGTTTAAAGTCTCTGTATGTATATCCGATTTTTAGTGTTATATAAAAAGGAAATTAGCCCAAGTCTTCGTAGTTATTTGATGAGATCGCACTATGGTAACTATGGTCTTCTCTCCTGCTCATAAGATAAATATCAGTCAATCTGAAGTGCAATTTTCCTCTGCTCTTTAATTTTTTGAGAAGGATATAAAATATTTTGTATCTGATTGGGCACGAAATTATAATAATAATTTGTTTCTCAAGAAAAGTGAACCTATATCCAATACTAAAGCTGAGGTACATAACGTCTTGAGTTTATGGGCACCTCACAAAAGCTCATTTACACTAATTCAGTCAAATATTCTATCTCTCTCTCCTCTCTCTTCCCTCTCTTTCTTGCACGATCATGGAGATAGATCTTATGTTGCGGCAGGAATTACATTGAAGCCTGGAGTGGTTCACAAACTTCAGTCATTTGTTGGAGTATGTTTCTTGTTCCAATTTATGTTCTCTACCGCTCCCCTCCTCAATCTACGTTCATTGACGATTCACCTTCATGCTTCCAGGTAGTAATTGGAAAGATCCTCACAAAATTTGGAACGATACCTGGGCTACCTGCTCTTCAAGCTTCCATCACTGGATCCGAACAAAAAAGCACAGACACACTAAGCCCAGGCTTCAATGGAAACCCAGGAACATCCATTGGAAATGTCTTGCAATTTACAACTGAGCCAATAAAAATTCCCTCTTCTATCCAGGAAAGTGAAAGAAGTTCCAGCCTAAATTTGTTTCGTGGGTCTCAGGAACTGAAAGCAGGTTCGTCAGAAATGACCAGTGAAACTCGCACTGAAAGGGTAATCAACAGCTTCTTACAGAGTCCAATTTTCAAGGAAGAAGAGCAAGCAGAGATTGATGAACTGGTAATTCGACCACAAGCATGTGTTATCAAGTCTATTTACCCCTAATGTGTACCCGTTTCATTCAAAATGAAGGAAGAGTTTTGGTTAGTATGTGCAAATATTTCAGTTAATATGCGCCATCAAATATGTTCCAGATACAGTAACTCCATCCTTTCTGAAAATCTTGCTTTGGCACGATTGATTCACCAGGATTTGAGTAAGGTTATTGATGTTAAGGTTCCTAAAATCTGCTTCCAATGTGGCTCATACTTTCCTCTAAAACGCTGCCTTTCCGCAGAAATGAATAGCACCCGCCCACTTAATTCAGTGCCGTCTTGGTGTTGATCTTACATGGCATTTTAGAATCATGGAATCGGTTTCTCTGATTTTATTTTCTTTAAGGTTTTAGACTCCACCAAGATCAGTCAACACATTGCTCATGATAAGGGCTTGCAAACGGAGCTACTTTTTCCGAACTATTTTTTCTCTAAAAGCACAAGCTTTCTTTATAAAAAACGCAGTATCCGCTTAGTTATGTGTTTTGTCCAATCTTTGATCTAACATAGCTTCTTAGAAACATGGAATATACTTATGTGATTTGGGTTTTAGGATTACCAGACTTGTCAATACGTAATTGCTGAAAAGGGCTTGTGAAGATCCACCTTTTACACGCCTCTTTTTCTGCAAATTATATGCTTTTCCTTGGAAACAAACATCACTGACTTAATATGTGGTCTTATTTTGGTTGTGGTATGCTCTCGTGGAACCCAGTAACCTGCTTCTTTTGTTTTTCAAGATCATTCTGGCTGTTGGACCTTGAATCCAAGGGACAAGTATTCAAAGTAGAGGGTGCTTATCTCCTTTAATTTTCTAAACCCGTAACTATTTTCCTCACCTTTTAAAATGATGAATAATATTTCAACCTTCTAATTTGTGTATTTTCATAGAAGTTCATGGCTAATGCATTTTATATTATCTGATCTTCGTATCAAACTTTGCCTTTCTTTGACGTCGTCGCCTGTTCTTGTTTCTTATTTTTATGTAGGTCAGGAAATTGCGATCTGAAAATAATATCCTACAAATGGTGAGGCAGTTTAGGTCTTCTTGTTTTTCCTTTTGACAAATTAGTAATCAGTCACTTGTGGTGGCAAGATGGTATACGAATCATATGCTTCTCACACCCTTGATACGTTTCTTTTGCTAAGATTATCACCATTTCAAATCATTTTCCGATGCAATATGGAAAATATTTGTGCTGACTAAGAGTATGATGAGTGAATCGGCCCATCCAATTCCAAATCAATGAGTAACCTTTTCAGTAGGCCCACGCATTTTTATAACTCCATGGTTTAATCATATCATTCAAGTTGGGGGTATTTGGATTAAATGGTTGGTGGGATAATTATCTCATTCAATTCGAGACTTTGTGGATTGAATCAGCTCTCCATGTCGAGATTAGCTCTGAAATAATCACCTCATTCATATCGAATTTGGGAGTATTTTCGTTGAATAATCTCCCTCAAATAATTGTCAGAACAATTAGCTCATTCAATCTTGGGGCTATCTGGGTTGACTTAGCTTGCCATATCGAGATTATAGCTCTTGAATATTTGCCAGAATAATTAGCTCGTTCAATTTGCCACTATTTGTATTGAATTAACTCTCCGTATCTTGTTTAGCTCTTGAACAATTGGAAGAGTGATTATCTCATTCAAGTTGGAACAGTGGAATAAATTAACTCTTGCGCTTTTTCATGTAATGATCTTCTCTGTTTTTTTATATTTTATACATGCAGCTGCTGAAACACCAGAAGACCATCGACGAGCTGATTGAAGAGAATGAGAAGCTACGCCAGATTCTCGTGGAGGACTTGAAAGTTTCTCCCGAAAAATTCTCTAGAGGCCATGGTAATAACTCTGAGCTTATTGAACGCCGTAGGAGCAGAAGAAGATGGACAAGATGACGGCCATCATCTCACCCCTGGCTTCTGATTTTTCATCTTTCTTCTACCTTTGCTGGGTTCATACACCAGTAGGCTCGCGGAGATGTGCCCCTCTCGATAGTCTGTCTTCATTTTTCTTGGCAATTTCGCTGAGTTTGTTTTAGGGAAGCCACCAAAAATATTTTGGGTTGACAATTAAAATTAACTAGAGTTGAACACCAATGTTCACATCGAGATTGATTATATCTCAAAGGGTTCATATCAATTCCTGTAGTAAAAGCCTATGAAGAGCTTAGTTATTAATTATAATTGCCGAATATTTTCTTGTCTTACCCATCAAAAATCCTGTATTGAAAGGAAATTAATTAGGTTAAATCCTTAGTGGGTCTGGTCCAAGCTTAGATGGGTCGACCTAGAAGATCACTCACGTCATTCCCCACTCTCTCTCTTCCTCCCTCTCTCCCTCTCCCAGAACAGCAGGATGGACTCCGGCAACTGAGCTTCGTTACAAGACGGTCGACGTCGGCGATACCGTCGCAAGGCCTTCTTGATTGAGCATTTCAGTCATATGACGTCATAAATAGCTCGGTTGAGAAGGTCAACGGAGTGAGAAAATGGAGGGGGAGGACCAACGTGTGGGCCTTTGGCTTCTTTCTCCAGATTCCAGACCATCTCCTCCGAGCGAATCCATTGGCGTAGGTAGAACTAGCAACCTTCGGCTCTTAGTTTCCGCTGCTCCAACTAAACTAACGTGGAGACCAGCCCCACCGACCGCCGCAACGGGCCTACAGCGGAGATCTCCATTAGGGTTTACATTGAATATTTCAGAAGAATTGAGAAGTGAGATGGGTCGTCCTCATCAGATAGCGCAGCGGAGTTAGGATATCTACTTCTCCGACTGAAACCTGCCACATCGACCGTATAAGATTTCAGTGTAGGGCATCCTCTCGCAGCCCGTAAAGCTTCCCATGGGCCCTTCTGCAATGTGCTCCCTTCGGCCTGTCGTCGCCCTCGCGCTCGCCGCTCTCTGCGTCTTCCCCGGCGGCGCCGCCGCCACCACGTACACCGTCGGCGACAGCGCCGGGTGGGACATCAGCGCCGACCTCGACAAGTGGCCCCTCAACAAGACCTTCGCCATCGGCGACGTTCTCTGTGAGTACTTCCCATCTCTCTCTCTCTCTCTCTCTCTCTCTCGCTCTATCTATCTATCTATCTGTCTGTCAGTCTATGTATCTATCTAGCTGACGAAAGATGAGCGGCAGCTTTCCAGTACTCGTCGTACTACAGCGTGGCGGAGGTGAACATGGAGGGCTTCTACAACTGCAGCACCGCCAACGCCATCCAGACGGGAAACGGAGGAAGCACAGAGATCACCATCACGACAACGGGCCACAAGTACTTCATCTGCCCCTTGCCTTTCCTCTGCTTCGGGGGAATGAGGTTGCACGTCCAAGTCGGTGCCGACGACCCGCCGGCAGCGGCGCCAGTCCCCCCCCAGGACGGCGGGAACTTTCCAGAATTCAACGTCGGCGGCAGCGCTTCAGGCGCCGCCATTTCTCGGCTGCCCGCAGTCGTGGCGCTCCTCTCGGGGGCGCTGGTCGTCGGCCTCTGATCGCCAGATTAACGGTAGAGGAGATCCTTCAGATTCTCCTTCTGTGCTCTTTGGATCGGTCTAAGTGCTTCATCGACTAATTACGGGAAAAGAATCCATACATCTCCTCCTGAACTTGTATCCATTAATGGTTCTCATCATCTGGTTCTCTCTCTAGAATAGAAGACATCATAATGGTCAATATTCCATTTGTATACACATTCCACGAAATCGGGCGGACTAATCCCCCCCTATTTTAAACGTATTTGATCCAATTTGTTGACCTAAATTTTACAAAAATAGAAAGAAAATTGATAATGATTAAATCACAAAAGGATAAAACTAAAGAGACAATAAAGTCGTCTTTAATAAAAATATATTTTACGGCATGTATGATAGTTTTATTTTTGAAATATCATTCAAGATAGACCAACAGAAATGCTGATCTATGGCTCTTAGGTAAATTTTCTTTGGTAATAAGATCATTTAAAGGCAAATGTATCATACTATACTAGCTTGTTGAAGAACCAGCTCATGTAAAATTTCAAAAAAACCCTTATGAGCATAGAATTAGAGATGATGTAAATTTATTAATAATAGATTTGAAGGATATATCTATTACTAAAATTCGTTTTTTATGTTTTAACTAGTTTTATTATTTTATTTTCATGTGTTAACTTGCAAGATAAATATATGAATATATTATTAATATTTAAAGTTAGAGGTTCAAAGATTTAATATATTTTTTATTATTATAAAATAAAAGAATAAAATATAAAAATATCAATGCCTACTGACTCGAAGGCGTGTTGCTCTCGAGTGAGTAGACCTAGACCTAGGGGAGCTATGAGATAGGCTTGAGTGATGAAGGACTTGCTTCACGCATGTGTGTGTCACTCTCTTGCCACGTCTTAGTGGCCAACCAATTGTGGAGCAAGGAATATTGTGCACATGTGTGTGTGCGAGGGCATACTACTTTTTTACTTTCTCCTAAGATGGTCTTATGTATTATTTTATTTCAAGAGAAGAGATCTCTATTGAAAGATTGTAACATTGTTCAATCATTGAAATAATTCTAATGTGGGACTAAATTTTCTCATGTGTTTTAGGGCAGCCATCTAGAGCACAATGTGATCTGGCAATGCTTAGTCGGCCATAGTACTAGATAAGCTAGATCTTGCAACTGACAAACTATCACGATACTCGAAGCATAAAGCAATCCATTGGTAGTTTGCGAATTTGACGTCACTCAACACACATGTGACCATAAACGATGATCTGATGGCTAGCAAAGTACTACAGTACCAAGGACTTAAGTTCTCAATCAGTAACAGTTCATGGCAAGTTAATCTGGTGTCACTTAGTGGCATGTGACTAAGTACATCTGATTTAGGAGCTTGCAAAGTGCCATGATACTAAGAACTTAAGTTCTAACATGTATCACCATTAGAGATATAAAGACAAAAATTGATTATTGTCTAGCAAAATAGACATGATCGATTATTTATAAATCTGGATGACAATTGCGAATACAAAATCCGCTCTTCTTTCCCTTCACATAATCAATGCCTTCGACAATTGGCATGCTCATTCCATCCTCTCCCAACTACACTCAAGGTCTCAAGCAAGTGGTTAGCTCTTCACTTCTCTATCAAATCACATGGACAGCATGGTTGACCCCCACTTTTCGATAGATTTCTCTAACAAGTGGCATAGTATTTTCGGATGATACTTCTAACATAGTGTGACACATCTAGACAAAACTAAGCTGCCACATTAGTATCTTTAGTTGCCCAAGAACAAGTTAAATTTGAATAATAATTTATTTTCTATTTTTATTATTTATTTACATGCTTTCAATATTTATTTATATTTTATGGTAATTATTTTCGTTTCATATATCTTTCGATTGAAATGAATATAACTAATTCAAAACTTGATGAATGATCTCTATTCCTTTTTAAAATCCTTTAAAACTCATTTGAGACCAAACTAAGATTATGTCAAACTTGTCTTCTATTGATTACGTAGTCAAATTTTAACATATTCATGTTCCCAACATTCTACAAATAATAATTATATTTTTATTTTAAAATGTTAAATTAATGAGATTAAATGCTGATTTATAAGCATTGAACTATTAAAATAAGGTGGAGACATTCATGACTGACCTTATGTCATGTGTGTGAATTCTCAAGCACACATTCATCCAACAATCATGGTCTGTGTGAAAACGGCTTAATTGTGTTTCTCTCTTTCTTTATTATCATCTTCTCTCTTCTCCATTGATCTCTCTCTCTCTTCATCAATCTCTCTCTCTCTCTCCCTTCTCTCTCTCTTTTCTTCCTTCCTGTTTCTACTCCCCTTCTTTTTCTCACCTCACCCTTCTATTTTATTATTTCTATTCAATAATGATAAAATATTAAAATCTCTCTCTATATAAACTAAATTAGTTTTTCATGACAGATTAATCAATCTTCTTATGTTCTACCTGAGACTTACATATAAAATAATATTTTATTAAGTCTTAGTTATAAATATTATTAGATAATAGCCATTTAAACACAATGACAAGTGCACATTATTTGTCAACAAGTAGAATTGACTGAAATTGAGAAAAATAAAAATAAAAAAGTCACATCAACAAAGTTTGAGAAGGTACATACAAAATGTCACATTTTAAGAAATGTGCAAGAATTATTTTTCTTCGAGCATGTCTAGTGACTTAGTCATCTATTAAATAAGTAGTCATTAATAAAATATGTAGCTCCTTAATTTTTTTATCTATAAATCATACGGGTTTAAGTCCCAACTATAAGGCCATGGAATTTCTATAGACCAGATCCAAGCTCTAAGTTGTATCACTTGTGTATTAATTTAGCAAAGATTACTATTATTTTCTCTAGATCTAATCATATTAAACATCATTTTAACCAATATCATCATTGCAATTTTTTTGGCTAAACTTTTTACCAAATAATTTCTCATACATGAGTTTAATTTCATAAGAAAGAAATTAAGATGTGCAAAAAAAGTCAGGGTATGTGAAATTTAACGTTTTGCTAGTGATATGTTAAAAAAAGTTCATGAAAAATTATCTAGAATTGATTGAGTGGAAAAAAAAAATCATATTACCTTGACAACTAGATATACCTAAAAATAATATTGTGAGGTTTATGTGAGTAAAGACCCTTAACTAAAACTTTCAAACATAACTTAATTATTGTGCAGCTATTCAGACCTTTTTGCATGATCTAGTTAAGTTTCCATAATTTTTATATTGCATTCTATGATCAGTACACTTCATAATAAACGAAGTAATTCACCATATTTCTCTTTCTACGTTCATCTCATTTTTAAATTCAACTGAAATATTGATTAAAAGATTTTAAATCGAGATTGTGCCTTCAGATCCATTCTAATAGTTGTATTAAACAATTTTATCATACTTAAATTTTTGGAGCATATGAGAATCTTATGGAAATAGATAATCACCAATAGATATGAAGTTCAATGAATAAATATTTATCTTTCATATTATGCTTCAAAGATATATTTTTAACCAGTTGTGATTTGGGTCAGAGGTCAACAGTTAAGAAAGATGCCTAATCAATTTTCTAATTAGAGATCATATATAATCTTTGAAGTTAGACAAATAAGAAGAAAAGAAAAACAGTATTGTAAGTAATTCAAATAAGAATTATTTAGGTTCAAGAAACAACACAAAAGATGATATAGTATTTTTATCCAAGAAAATTAAAAAGAGTATTTAAAAGGATATTCAATGATAAATGAAGATGAAAATCAAGATCACTCATTAGAAGAAAACCAAAATCATCTACCACCTTTAATATAGAAGAAGATGTCAAGTATGAGTCTAACAGAGCTGGACACTAAAAGGCATTGTCCTAAGATGAAAAAAAAGATAGTAAAATAGAAAACCAATAACATTAGTAGTGATTAAGAGTGAAGATTAAGTGAATTTTGATAAAGAGTATGTATGTATGTCTTACACTAGAATAGATCAGCAGAAAAATGGAATAGATTTAGAATTAAAGTAAAAATCTTTTATCTACTATTGATGAATTATCATCACATTATAACTAGAAAGAGCTGAAATGAGAGGGATGAAGAGATAGTTGATTCACATAAAGAATTAACTTTTAAATCCTTAAAATCAATGATTAATGGGTGAATATCATGTACCTAGAGAAAATGATTTTCTATAAAAGGAAAAATACTTTAATCTTGAGTTTGCATACTTAAAAATGTGAGGCAGTCAATGGAAATTAAATATTTTTATAGGGAAACAAATGAACTCCCTAGGAAAATAAAGATTCGGACTTAATCCTATCTATGGAAAATAAATGATTGGGCATATTGTACTGAATACATCAAATAAATTATTTGATTTGATAAATCAGATCTTAGAGTTTCTAAATCCAAATGATTATGTTTCCCAAACTCAAACTTAATTGGTGTCAAATGAATCTCTAGTGGACAACTAATAAATAGCACTTGAACTTTGGTTATTCAAGACACATGACCAAATAGAAGCAGATGTCTTTATTGAAAGATTTTATAGCGGAAAAGTTTTATTTCGAGCTGATAAATTGAAGGGTATGGAAATATTAATTATTTAGATAGAATTATAGTTAAAGATGCACATTAGTTGAAAGCTAAAAGCATAATTTGATAATTATTAGTCCATTTTGTAACAATAATATCTACATAAAATTTATTATTGATCAATGTTTATTTATTAGTCAGCCCAAATAGAGTGTTGCCTACAACTTATATAAATTAAATATAGACATCATAAATTTAAATGAACTGATAGATGCCAAAACTTGCTTAATATTTGAGAAATTTTAGATTAAACTCAAATTGTGTCATTAAAAAGTAAGGCATGTAAAATATGTATTTGTTAGATACTGTAATGTGAAAAAAATGTGTAAACATTGTCATCCTCTATAAAAAAGTTCATGGGCACAATGGATGTAACCTTTAATGAGCATTAATCTCATTTTGAAATTCTTTATACTATAGATTTAAGTCTAGACCATGATAATAATGATAAAGACAAATTAGGAACATTTTTACTTCTCCTTGAGAGTAGAGACTTATCTTCCTCCTTTGATATGGACCTCCAATCGATAAGATATGCCAAAGCATACTATTGGAAATGGGGAAAATCCCTTAATCTAGATAATTTTATAAACATTGTTGACACAATGACAAGAATAATGAAACACCACCTTCATCTTCTCCCATAATCATAAGTGAGTTTCTACTTTATAATAATGATGAAGAATTTCCTATTGTTCTTAGATAAGGGAGTGTGAAACAAAATCATTATGCCCCCTTTCAAACTTCCTATCATATAAGTGACTTTTACTATCTTATAAAAACTTTCTAATGGCCCTAGATACGATTACAATCTCATTCATATTGTTCAAAGATCTATTCAAAGAGGAATGGAAACAAAGAATTAATAAGGAGATGAATGCATTAGGAAAAAAAAAACTAATGTTGTTATTAAAAGAAAATAAAAATATTAGATGAAATTAGATATATATAAGATGCTCAAACAAGATGTAGTTGGTCATGAAATGATATACTCAAACATATAAAGGAATTGCGATAGTAATGTAGTATAGATGATCTATAATAATTTGATGTTAAAAATGAAGATTTAGAGGAAGATACCTATATGAATATTATACAAACTCAAAAAATCATTTAACACATTATTTGACAAATTTTTGAGACTTATAATTGGCATTAGCTATAAATAAAGTAACAAAGATCACACATTTTTGGAACACATCTTTCATAATCAAAGAAGATTTTCAAAATTTGAAATCGCATAAAATCTCATTGATTTAAATAAGAATTAAGTTTAAAACAAGAAAGATAGAGTTCTAGCATTATGGTGATGATCAATGAAATTTTAAGTATTCATGAGGATTGTCGTGCAATGTCTACAGGCTCAGATTTTTCTTGGACACGAACAATATGGATAATCTCTAGATCTTCTTGTGAAGTCTAAAAATTAATGAAATGGACTAATGAATCATCTTTAATGGCTATCACATGGTGGAATAAAAATTCAATAACTTTTATATCTCTAGTGACTATCACCTAGTGGAGATAAACTTGATGGAGGTGGAGTATGTCTTAAGAAGTTTCATCCTCAGTTCTCTATAATAAAAAAAAATTCTTCATTACATCTAATATACTTTGAGGAGGTGGCAACACGTCTCATGATAGATTGTTCTCTTCTCAATGACAGCTCATTCATCAATCAATTGGAGGTTATTTCCTCAAAGATTCATAATTTTTGTATTTGCAATCTTTGGTCAGTTGTTAATGATGATCTGCAAATATCATTGATGAAATTACCATTGATGATGAAGTGATTTCAATAGCTAGATTGTTAATGATGTATTTGAAAATTATTGATTGTTGTAAATATTATTGATTTTTTTGTTAAAAAATCATGATTTGATTAGATAAAAATATGAATTTTGGCTTTAGTGTGATTCCAACCCTCATCAATCGCTCAATTGAGAGAGAGAGAGAGAAATATAAATTACCTACATACTCTTACCAAGTAATATCATAGAGGTGTTTTCTTCTTATGAGTTAGGGGTATTTTTAATATACAAAAATATTTAAAATACACCAAACATTGACTTGAGCTTAGTCCCACATCAGTTGTTTCTCGATTTTTAAGATAGATATATATCAATGCATATTTTCATCTTCAACATACTCTCCCTCATAGGTGTACAATCCACTCCTTGTCCCACACCTATCAAGGCACATGGAATGGGAGTGACAAACATGCCCTAATGACTAGTCTATAGCCACTTGAGCCTTCGACTCATGGCTCTACCCAATTGTGCTCCCAACCCACATGTGAGTATGACTGGCCAATGGGTCCCCTAACTACACATCTAACCCATGTGTAGGCTTGTCTAGCCATCGGGGTCTTACCTTTTTTAATATTTTATTTATTTATTTATTTCAAACATATGATTATAAAAATTATATAGAATCCACATAATTAGCCAAAAAATCATATTAATCAAATACAAACATTTTTATTAATTTAACATAAATATAAGAATATTTATCATAACTTAAGGCTTAAAATAGATTATTCATTTATTATTAACTCATGATAATAAAAACTTATTAAGTAACTATCCTTAATCAATTTTCAATTCCCTTATGATGGGTTGCTTGATGAATTTCATGGGGTTTTTATTTTTTTCCAAATTGGATCTTAAATCTAGTTATCATTAGATACATATGAAGGACGAAGACATTTTGAAGACTAGTTTTTATACTCATCAAGGACATTATGAATTTCTAGTTATGCCTTTTAGATTAACTAATGCCCTAGCAGGCTTTTACTCCCTCTCATGAACAAGATTTTCTCTAACTTCTTATGACAATTTGTCCTCAATTTTCTTTGATAATGTCCTCATCTATAGCTAAAATGATATATCCCACCAAGTCCATCTTCATTAAGTTTTAGAAATCTTACAAGTACTAACTATACATAAATATAGAAAAATGTCAATTTGTCATGACTTCAATGGATTATTTGGGACATCATTTATGCAGAAGTCATAGTAGTAGACCACTCCAAGTTCAATGCCATATAGAATTGACTGATTCCATTTACTATCAAAGAATCCTGAGGGTTTCTATGCTTCACTTGTTATTATCATTGCTTCATCAAAAATTATGGGAGAACTAGACCATTGAGGCCACCTCAACATTCAACAATCTCAAATAAGCTCTCACTAAAACTTTGATTTTAGTTCTTCTTGATCTTATGATTCCATTTGAGCTTAAATCCGATGCTTTTGGATATGGGTTGGGGTCAGTTTTAATGTAAGGGTGACACCTATTGCTTACTTCAGCCAAACACTATCATCGTAACACCAACTAAGACTTGTATATGAATGGGAACCACGGCCATTATTCTCTCGGTGCAAAAGTGGTGGCACATCTTATTGGGACTCCCTTCATCATCTACATTGACCAACACAATCTGAATTTTTTGTTGGTACAATGTCAAATCACCTATGAATACAATATTGGCTCATCAAAGTACTAGGTTATTAGTTAAAAATTAAGTTTAAATCAGGAAGTGAGAATAAGGTGGAACATGCTCTCTCTCAAGTTCCACAAGTATTTGATTTGGAAGTGTTTTCAACATGTCCCCTTATCTCCTTAGAACAATTAGAGGATATGTAACAAAGTCACCCATTTATATTGTAAATTATCCAGAATCTAGAACATCATCATCATGTATGACCAAATTATCCAAAACAAGGTGGAATTTTATTCTACAAAGATGTATCTTTCTATTGAAAGGCTCCTCACTTATTTTTTAATTATTACTTGAATATCATGATAGTGCACTTATAAATGCCTTCATTCTAAAATTTATTGACTTGCTTGAAATGAGATAATTTAAAAAATGTGGATAATTCTCTCACTTAGCAACACAACTATATGGCATTGGTGCAATGGGTCTTTTCAACCACTTCTTATTCCAACACAAATTTGATATTCAATTTTCATGGACATTATTGAAGGATTGCCACCATCAACTTACTTCATGGTAATCTTGGTCATTGACAAGCTGAACAAGGTCACTCATTTCTCCCTTTTAAAGTATCCCTACACCACTATAGATGTAGCCAAGATTTGTTTTTACTATATCACTAGACAACATGAATTTCCACTCACAATTATTCAAATCGTAATTGCATCTTCCTCAACCATTTCTAGATGAGATTAGTTAAATTACAAGGCACTAAACTTCATCAAAACACAACATATCATCCCCAAACAGATGGTCTAATAGAAGTTATAAATTAATGTTTGGAAGCTTATCTTCATTTTTTTTCTTCATATCACCTTTATAGCTGGTCTCAATCCGAATATTGGTATAATACCACATATCATTTTGCTACTAAAACCACTCATTTTCATATCATGTATGGTCAAAATCCCCCACCATTAATGCACTTTGAACACCAACATGCACCAGTGATAAAGATTGGACAACAACTGCAAGAAAGAGATAAAGCGTTAACACAACTAAAGGATCATCTAGGACATGTCCAAGATAATGTGAAGTATCAGCATAATAAATACAAGTATCAGCATAAAAAAGAGAAGTATTCTTCAACATTGGGGATTTCATATATTTGAGGTTACTATCATATTGCGTCCATATGTTGGCTCAACAAACAAATGAGAAACTATCACCCAAATATTTTGTTCATGAAATATTGATTAAATGGAAGGGACTACTGACCTTTGAAGCTACATGGGAACCCTTTAGCCATTTTCACTAATAATTTTTATATTTTAATTGTGAGCACAACATTATTTTCAAATATGAGGGCATTGATAGGCTCATGGATGACTGCCACATTCCTAGAAAGAAATCATCCAAGTTGCAATCACCACGTTAAGGTCAACCTTCCTTTAATTTAGCAGAGGTTGAGGATGTCCAACATGGAACCATATATAGAGATAGTGGACCATGATCAACAACCATTTGTTAACCAAATGCGTAGAGTAGCATTACGTAAGAGGTGGAGAAAAGGATGGGGAGATTGTCAAAGGAAGAAGTTCTCTAAGTCAGGAGATGGGTTCAAGTGTCTAGAATTTAGTCTATGTTCAAGTTTTTCCTTCACTTCTAAGTGTCTAGCGTATGAAGTCTTGTTATGCCATCTTCACACTTAAATGTTGGGTCAAGAGTATTGGCATCTACAAACGTCAACCCCTCATTGATGAGAGAGGTAACAATATAGTGGTCATTAATTCCTACATCGAGCACTGTAGCTACTTCCAAATACTTCAAATTATATTGAGTCACTATTCCATCTATAGTGTTATTTCTGCCTCTCCACTCTCTCCTCTCTTTTCCTGTGAACATACTTAGCATCGTCTCCTCTTTCTCACGCTATCGCTATTTATATCCATCTTTCCTAACCTCGCCTGCCCACTTTATTGTCTCATCCTATTACCTAAACTTTTTTATTCTTTCATCTCTTTCCATATTATTCTCTCCATTATAGTCATCTGCAACAACCAAATAGGCCCCTACTAAATTACAACTCTCACGATTTAGTTCTATTAGCTTCCAATTTTCTAAGAGTTTTACTTTAAATAAGTCAAACAATGGGATTTCTCATAAATGAATTTGTGGCTTAAAAAAAATTTAAGAAAATATCAAAATGTCATATTACTAGATCACTTAACCTTTCATTGGTATTAGGTTGATAGAAGGTTCAAGATGAAACCCAGCAGCAAGCTAATGCAAGCAACAAAGACTGCAAATGCCAATGAGAAACCTCCTTTCCTTCGACGAGCTGTCCTCACACTATCCTGCAAGTACATGGCATGATCTTAGAAATCAAGGCATGATGGCACAAACTCATGACAACATGTGTCAATTCATCAAAGAACTAAGTTATAAATAAGACCATAAGTTATTTTCATAATAAATTATCATATCGAATCAATCTCATTTCCATGATTCTATAGGTGAGAATCTGCACATTCCTAGGGAGCTAAATGTGGTAGGAGAAAAAAGGGTCCTAAAAACTAATTTGGGTTGTTTAGAAGAATATAATACTAAGAAATGTGCTTCATAAATTTTACATGACTAGGGAATTCAACTAGTTTGGTTTTCAAGATGTATATAGGGGCTTAAAGCTACTTCAAGGTAATTATGGGAACTATTTGTTCTCAAGAACACTTTGTATCTTCCTTTGTGTTGTGACCCTTGCAATTTCAAGTTTTCCTTACCAATTCTCTTCTCAATTGTTGATTTTGCCGAAGAGCAGCATCTAGTTCTTCCCTTAGCCGACGTTCCAATTGGACCTACATGAAGAAATACCCACATCAAGAACCAAGATTTTCAAAGCTAACAAGGTTTAGAGTAAATACCCGTCCCGTCCTTAGAGTCTTAATTAGAAATAACATCCACTATATGGCAACTGGATTTAGAGTTAACTAGAACACTAAGACCAAGGATGAATAGATCACTATGTAACTCTCAAGAAAGTAGGCCTTTCAGCAAAAAGCAAAAACAAAGACGAGTGCCACACAGTCGGAACAAAATAAATTGGAATAGTAGGATATTCTTGGGTCTCTCTCTCTCTCTCTCTCTCTCTCTCTCTCTCTCTCTCTCTCTCTCTCTCTCTCATACACACACACACACACACACACAGACAAGAGGAAATGGTGATAGAACATACACCAGATTACATCCAAGAAATATGAGTATGAAACCGGAACAATGACTATTTTTCAAGCCCTCATCGACTCTGTTAAGCAGTTGAAGCTTTGTTCATTCAAGAAAAAAAAATTCAACTTAAAGAAGCTCTGGGCTGATAAAGATTAATGTCAAAAAACTCATGAACCCACATGCATCTGAGTCATGCCGAAGGGTTCGTCTTCTTGTTCCAATCTTTCAGCGGCTGCTGTGTACACCACTCCAAGCTTCTGTTCTTCTATTTGTCGACCGTCATCTTCAGTGAACTGTTGCATAAGAAAAATGGGAGATATTTTCCAGTTTTGCCAAGAAAGTGAGGCTTGAAGAAGAAAAAGAGAAGAAATCTCACTATGTCCTGTGGGAGCTCATCAAAGTCGGTTGTGGCGGGCACAATTGTGCTCTGAATGAGAAACTTGTCCATTGATCTCTTGTCTTCGGGATATTGCTTTAGGGCTTGATGAGTTACTGAAGATTATAATTACCTCATACTCATTAAATAGTTTCATATTGGTTGATTAAGAAAATCATGACGAAGAACTTGTCGAGAAATTCATGTGGTACTTGTGATGGTTTGGGAGTCCCATGGCTGCACCACTCCCTTGTTGGGTCTCACAAAGTACTTCCTTGGAGCCGTTGTCTTCACCTGCAGAGTTTATACGGTTGAAGAGAAAAAAAAATAGAATTTTTCACCTGTTTGGCGAATCAAGGTCCAAATTTTCTCAGACGGGAAAGGGCAAACCTTGAATGCAACGTGGTGCTTGGTGGTGTTGATCAACTTGATGTCGCAGAAGCATGCCTTTCCGAGCTCCGCTGTGGGAGAGAAGGCCATAATTGCATTTCGTGGCCATCAAGGGAAATGTGACGTAAATGAAGATAATATGATCTGATGATCTGATTCGGGGGGGGGGGGGGGGGGGGGAGACTCAGGCCCAGTCTAGAACCTAGGGAATCTTGGATGGGTAGAGGTCAGAGGAGATTGAAATGACCAGGAAACGGTAAAACCAGGTCCTGGTAGTCAGTGACTCGTCCGGGGAAAAGACCATGTTCACAGTACGGTAATGGGTTCATTACCAAAGGAGAAAATGTGATGTAAGTGAGGAGGTTACGATACGATATCGACAAAAGGAAACCGACCCAGATCAGAGCACTAGGAATCCTGAACTGGGTACCAGTCAGAAGATATGGAAACATCTAGGAATTAGTAAACCAGGTCGTATGCTGGTTCATGTGGCCCCCCTCACATTCACCCTTCGGAAACACGGCGAAACAACGACAGAAACGCAAGGGAGAGGAGGATCTTGGAGCCTGGTGGAGAAAAGAAGAAGACATAGGAGGAGGAGGAGGAGGAGGAGGAGGAGGAGGAGAAGGAAGAAGAAGGAGGAGGCTTACGTTCGAAAACGAGCTCCTCCGGGTAGACCGAGAAAAGCCGGCCGCTGTTGCACCCCCCGCCGCCCATCATCGTCTCCATGTCACGCTGAACCACGGGTCCTGCCGTCGATGACGAAAAGAAGAAAGAGATACAGACCAGAAAGAGAAAGAGAGAAGAGAGAGAGGGAGAGAGAGAAAGAGAGAGAGAGGAAGAAGAGAGAAGAGAGAAGAGAGAAGAGAGAGAAAGAGGAAAGAAGAGAGAAGAGAGAGATAGAGAGAGAGGAAGGCCAGCGGAGAAGGCGGGAATCTTCGGAGGGAGGGTTACTTGTGGTCTCCCCTTGCTCGCTCGGAGGGAGGGTTACTTCGGAGGAAGACCTCTCTCCCTCGCTCGCTCTCCGCGGAGGGCGGGAGCCTCGTAACGACGTGTGGGCTCGAGAGGGGAGCCGTTGGAATGCCGGTAAATCCCGGGACGGTAATCATCCATCAGCCGTTAAGACGGGTTTATCATCTTGGGTGTTAATGGGCCAGATATTCCTTTTCCGGATAGACCCATATTGCTATGGGCCGGGCTCATTTGGGTCCATCAATTTTCTACTTTTCTTTTTATTAAAAGCACGTTTAAATATCGGGTTTCGTTTGTCCCATGTAGGATCCGGAATTATCCGGTATTACGGCGTGATCGGCATCGACTGCCGAGATCGTACTAGGAGGTGAGCCACTACCCGACCGCACGATTGATGTCGCTTCCATCTAACGATCAAGACGCTCCCTCGTGGCCCAAAAATCTCCTGCCACGTTGCTGTCTTCCTCCGCCTTCCCGCCATTCGCCACGTCCTCTCCATCTCTCTCTCTCTCGGCGCCTTTTCCTTCCTGTCTCTCTTCCTCACCTTCCTGTTTGTGTGTCTGTGTGTGTCTCTCTCTCTCTTTCTCTGTGTTTGTGTGTGAATCCCTCTCTCCGTCCCTCTTTCCCTCTGTGTGTGCGTGTGTGTGTGTGTGGATCTCTCTCTCCCTCCCTCCCTCTTTCCCTCTGTGTGTCCGTGTGTGTGTGTGTGTGTCTTTCTCTCTCTCTCCCTCTTTCTTTGTGAGTGTGTGTGTGTCTCTCTCTCTCTCGCTCCTCTTCCTTCCTCCCTCTGCAGAGTCGCTTGTTCCTCCCTCTTGTCCCACACGTAGCGTCTTTCTCCTTCCCAGTCTCCACAGGCTATCGCCATCCTGCTCCGGCCGTCCATCGATGAAATCGTGATTCGGCGCAGTTTTCTGAGAAGAGAGGAGGAAGAGGAGGAAGGGGGATGAGAGGAGGAGAGGCACCGCCGGGGATAAGGCTGCTGAGGAGCCTGAGGAGGAGTTTCAGGCCCGGGGACGGCGGCGAGCAGGAGACGAGACGACGGCGCAGGGCCTTCAAGTACCTGGTTCTGATTCTCACCTTCATAGCCTACGCCTGCTACCACGCCTCCCGCAAGCCCACCAGCATCGTCAAGAGCGTCCTCGATCCCGATCCGCCGCCGGCTGCTTCCGGCAGACTCCTCCCGTGGCCCGCCGGCGAGATCTTCCTCCGCCGGAGCGCCGATGAACTCCACAGGAAGAAGGAGGGCTGGCCGCCGTTCGACGGCGACGACGGGACGGTGAAACTCGGCGAGATCGACCTCGCCTTCCTCGTCTTCTATTCGCTGGGGATGTACCTCGCCGGCCACCTCGGGGACAGCCTCGATCTGCGCCTCTTCCTCGCGGCGGGGATGATCGCCAGCGGCTGCTTCGTCGCCCTCTTCGGCATGGGATTCTTCTGGAGCATCCACAATTTAGGGTTCTACATCGCGATGCAGGTCCTCGCCGGCCTCTTCCAGGCCACTGGATGGCCATCTGTCGTGGCCGTGGTGGGGAACTGGTTTGGGAAGCGGAAGAGAGGTCTGATCATGGGGATCTGGAACGCCCACACCTCCGTGGGAAACATCAGCGGCTCCCTCCTCGCAGCTTCCGTGCTCGATCATGGCTGGGGATGGTCCTTCCTCCTTCCCGGCGGCCTCATCGCCACTGGCGGCGCCATGGTTTATCTCTTCCTCCCCGCTTACCCCGAGGACGTAGGGCTGCCGAGTCCCCATGGCCTGAGCAAGCAAGCTGAGGCAGTGGCCAAGGAAGAGGAGGCGCCGCCGCCACCGCTGCCGGCGGCGAAACTTCCCGGGGGTTCGAACAGGGGCAACGCTGTTGGGATTGTCGCCGCCTGTAAGATCCCTGGCGTCGTCCCATTCGCTATGTGCCTCTTCTTCTCGAAGCTTGTGGCCTACACCTTCCTCTACTGGCTGCCCTTCTACCTCAGCCAGACTGGTACGCCATTCATCTCCCTTGCTCTCTTTCTTCTTCTTTGATGACTGCAGTTCCATGTATGATCCTGCTTAACTCATTTATTCTGGTACATTCATGGCTTCTTCAGTGTTCCTGTTGTGATCGGAAGAACTGAAATCATTGATGATTAGGCGGATTGATTATTGATTATGTTTGTTGAGTGGGTAGAGCCAGACTTTTCTGTCTCGCATCCAAAAGTCTCCAGTCTGTTGAGTCTCTTGGTGAATTATAATTGCCGACGAACTTTCATGCTTATTGATGGAGACAGTTTCATACACATTTAGAACGGAAGATTCCCATTTCAGACTCTGTTCTATCTTTCTGAAAAAAAAATCTCCCGATTTTCTGTCTCATATTTAGAACGGGAGTATCCAGTCTGTTGAGTTTCTTAGTGAAGTACGTTCAGGTGATCAATTTGATGACGAACTTTCATGGTCATTGATGAAGAGAGTTCCATACATATTTAGAACAGGAGAGTTTCTGTCTGAAAGTTTTCTCCAAATTTTCAGCGAGTTTCTATTTAGAAAATTTTCATCTGTAGAGTTTCTATTTAGAATGATATATTTACCCTGTTCAAAAAATCTCAGATCTTCTGTCCTGCATCCAAAATGTCTCCAAAGCTTCTCTGTAAGCTTATGTTCAGGGTGATCAACAATAGTCACTGACGATATTATTTTCTACAGATACATTTACTTAAGATTCTGTTCTATCCATTTAAAACCTTTTTTCTCCAGATTTTCAACGTTGGGATCCATCTTGATGGACTCTATCCTTCAAAAAATCAAACCGTGGACTTTTTGCAGACAAAGCGTTGAAGTTTTTCAAAAAAAATCTCTCTTGCATCCAAAAGTTTCCAATCCGTTGACTTTTTCATCCAATAGCCTCTGACGAGCTTACTTTCTGTATAGATGCACTTAGTTTTGATGATTCTGTTCCATCTATCTGAAAAAAAAAATATCCACATTCTGTTCAACGTTGAGACACATCTTTGTTGACCCTGTGGTTCAAAACAAAACAAAAAAATCAAATCGTTGACCTTTTTTGCAGCCATCGGGGGCGAATACATGTCGGTCAAATCCGCGGGGAATCTCTCGACTCTGTTTGACGTGGGGGGGATCGCCGGAGGGGTCCTCGCCGGCTACATCTCCGACCGGCTGCGGGCGCGGGCCACCACCGCCGCCAGCTTCATGTACCTGGCGATCCCCTCCCTCTTCGCCTACCGCCACTACGGGGGCTCCTCCAAGGCTGCCAACGTGGCGCTTATGATGGTCAGCGGGCTGTTCGTCAACGGGCCGTACGCCTTGATTACGACGGCGGTCTCCGCTGATCTGGGAACCCACAGCTCCCTCAGGGGGAACTCGCGGGCCCTGGCCACGGTCGCCGCCATCATCGACGGCACGGGCTCCGCCGGCGCCGCCATTGGCCCCCTGTTGACCGGCGTCCTCTCGAGAACCGGGTGGGGCCCGGTCTTCCTCATGCTGATGGTCGGCGCCTTCGTCGCCGGCGCCTTACTCTCCTTCCTGGTCAAAGCGGAGATCATGGAAATCCTCCGCCGCCGCCGCTGGAAGCCGCCGCCGGCCGGCGATCCTGAAGGTGAAGGTAAGAGTAAACCCACTAACAAGAAGAGCTCTTTCCGATTTTTTTGGATATGATTTGATCTGAGGGGTTATCTTTTGTAGTGTCCTCCGTCTCCGAGCCGCTGCTCCGCGATCAGAGGCAATGAGTGGCTGCCACATAGTAGTCAACGATTTCATCCCAAATGCTTTGAGTTGTCAACGGATTAAAACCCTTGCTGCTTTCATTAGATTTCCCCAGCAAAAAAGGAAAGGGTTTTTTTTTTTCTTGCCCCCAATTCAGTTGGGAGAAGAAGACTGCACAAGTTGTGTAACAAGGAGAAGGTGAAGGTGATGAGGAGGAGATAATACTATATATGATCAGCGGAGAGAGAGACGGGGGTACGGGTGGAGGGGGCCCACCGGCGTTTGACCTCGGTCTTCCAGCGGACCTCTCTGAGCTTGCCGTCGGTGGCATAGTCCCTCTCCATGACGAGGTTGACCCCCTCGTCGGAGTACCAGCCGACGCCGATGCAGAGGACCCCGTCGGGCCGGACGTCAACGTAGCCGGTGACGCCGCCGGGCAGCCAGAGGACGGTCACGTCCTGCAGGTCAACCACCTCCTCCTCCCCGAAGTAGACCGGGCTGTCGGGGAGTCCACGCTTCTTCAGGGTCTCCATGCAGAGGAACACGTGCGGCGGCGCTCCGCCGCCGTTGTCTTCCTGCTCCTCGCTGAAGATCGGGGTGGAGCTGATCTCGAACACCTTCCAGGCGCCGGCGAGGTCAGACGGCTGGGTCCGCCGCCTCTGGGAGAAGGGCTTCAGATCGAGCGGCGGCCCGCTGCTAACCGAGGAGGAAGAAGAAGAAGAAGAAGAAGGTGGGTTTGACGTTTCCTCCGAGAGAGAGAGAGAGAGAGAGAGAGAGAGGGGAGATGAGTCAAAAGTCTACGAGGCCTACCTCTCGTCGGGGAAGTTGACCGGGCTGATCCACTCCTCCTCGAACACGGCGACCCTTATGATCTGGACGTCGGTTCCCCCTCGGCTGAATTCGATGGTGTGGACGATGCGGAGACGCTTGTGGCATCCCTTGACTAGACACTGGATTCCAGCATTATTTATTTCTTAGCCAAACTTGATTTCACACAAGAAAAATCCTTCGCACTCAAAAGTCCTTCCGAGTCGTTCATTAACTCCAATAAAATGTCGTAAAGAAACACTCATCACTTGGGAAATTGGACGATCGAATCTAGGTAAATAATGATTTACTATATTTTTCAATAGATAAATAATTTTAAAAAAAATTGCTCTCAAAGTTCTACTGAAAAATTTAAGTAGTCATGTGAAATAGAAAGATGGGTTTTTATATAATATTGAATCATATTTAAAGTGTCAAATAAATCAAGAAAAATAACACTCCTCACGCTAAATTGCTTCTGTCAAGAAAAATTACACGCACCTTTTTAAAGATGAAATGTTTGCAATTTTTTCTCACTAATTTCTCTCGGATCATTAATCATCTACCCAAAATACCAACTTTTTATGGAGGCATTTTATTTTTAAAATAACAACAAGAAACAGTACAAATTCGATGCTCTGAAAATCGGATCAAACGATCTTTAAAAACCTCAAAAACACTCGAATGAAAAAAAAGCCGTAGAGAGGAAAGTTTACTTGCTCAAACTTGAAAGTTGGGGAGAGGAAGTACTTGGACTCGTCGTAATCTCCAACTGGTATCTCCACTGGACCTCTAGAATAAGATCCATCCTATAAATGTCAAAAATAAACCACACAACTTAATGCATATATATATATAGATATATAGATATAGATTTAGATATATTACACACCAAAAATTAGACCACTGATGGATAAATACAAGTTTTTCTTCATACAGAAAAAAAATATATTTACATGTTCCCCAATCAAGCCAAGATTGTGTCATCGTTAATTACTGAAAAGGACCTAAGACTCCATCCACTACAAAAAGGCTCCGCGTGAAGCCCGTATTTGGAAAGAAAACATGCTAATATCAGATATTATCCACGTCTTTCTGAGGTATGAATAAATGCTACAAAAGGAAATAAACAGCTGGCAAGCATAGTAATAGAAGAGAAATGCGTCATGCTCACAAACCTGGTTAGATGAAGCTTCTGAATAATGCAAGAATCAAAGACTGATCTCAATCCATATCTAATAGAGGAATTCGTACATCATGTGACTTCTAAATAGGGCTAATTTATCACATGATTATGGCAGTTTATTAAAAAAGAAAGCGAGGGAAGATCAAGAAACTGTATAATCGAGAGCAACTGGGTAACATTGCGTTCTTCAGGAGAGTGAACTCATTGCGTTCTTCAGGAGGAACGGTCTGGGCTCAATGATTACCTGGGCCAAAAGTGTTCAATGATTACCCTTTTTTTGTGTCATATGATTGTAAAATTTAGCGAAAAAATATGTCAGGGAAGATCGAGAAATTGTATAATTAAGAGCACTGGAATCTTCAGTTCAAGGAAATTCATTAAGTTCCTCGGTGGAGACCTTAGAAAGCTATGAAGGGCAAGGTTCAGGGAGGTCTACCTCGAAGAAAACGAGACCAGGTTCCTTGCCGAGGTGATCTTCTTCCATTACCTCACTCCTTCCTAGATCGAAGGACTCGATGCTCGGCAGATCAGGGCTCGAGTGGAGAACGTGGGATGATTCCTCTCTCTCCTTACTCTTTTCACTCCGTCGGAAATGCTTCTCCCTCTCTCCCAAGGGATTCAGAGTCACCCAGTTCGTCTTCCTCCTTATCTCGGAAGCTTGGCCCCCGGAAGGTACTTCCTCAACACGAGACAGAACGTAGCAGTCGTAGAGATTCTCGCTCTTGTTGCTGATCCCGATCGGCTCCATCTCCGCAGTTATTGGGGAAAACACCGCCCCAACTCCCTTCCAAATCCCACTCAGACTGCTCGCGAAGGTAGGCCACACCGGTATGATCACAGGTTCCTGGACAATATCCACCAAGAACCTCAGATTGGGAATCAAAATTCACCGAAATGTTAAACACGGAACAAAATAAAGTATTCAGCAGAATCCAGAGAGATGGCTGTTCCGCCTTAAGTACATGAAGATCTCGAAGAAACTGTTCAGCCAGAGAGAATCCATCACTGACCTGAGTCTGGAGAACGGTCTCGACCTCCATGAGCATGGCCGCGGAGACCAAAACTCTAGAGCCGGCCTTCCTCCGTGGCCCCTTGAGGGTCCTCGTCCTCCGCCGGCTCCTCGGCTCCTCCTGCCGCCTCTCCGCATCGGCGGCCTTCGCTGCGAGATCGTTGTCGATGCTCCACACATTCTCCTTCCCCTTTGCTCCCTGGAGGCCGCCGCCGTTCTTCCCCCTGGCTCTCTCCCCCTTTCTCCCCTCGCCGCCCTTCCTGCCGCCACCAGCCCGGCAGGAGACGAGAAACCCCTTCCCGCCGGACGGGAAGGCCACGGAGGAAGCGGGGATGGTAAGGCAGCAGGGAAGCTGCCGCTGTAGGCCCAGGAAAGAGGATTTCAGGGCGCCTCCTCCCTGGCCGCGGTAGGCGTCGATGCTGCAGTGTGCTCGCATTCTGGCCGCCGCCTATAAGCAGGAAGCGGGAGAGATAGAGAGAGAGTTGAAAGGAGAGAGGGAGGGAGAGAGAGAGAGAGGCCTCACGAGAGGATTACAGATGCATTCTACAAAATGCATTCTTATTACAGAGATAAAAATCCATTCTTACTAGTAATGTTGAGAATGGTTTCCCTCCTGGCCAAATCCGTATGTCGGACACTGCCGGCCCACGAACTTTATCCAATAAAATTATCTTAATATTTTTTAGTATTTATTTCTATAATAATTTCACATATTATTACCTTTCTAAGCCACCGAATGCAAACTTTAAATGCCTAAAATAAATATCGTCAAAATGTCAAAATAAATGTCTAAGAAATAAATAAATAAAATTTAAAAAATACATTATTTTAGGCCACCCGGGCTTTTACTGGGCTTAGGCCTGGAAATTCCGCGACGTTACGAGGGCCGGCCAACCGAAAGATATTCAGCCCGGCCCGGCCCGCAACGGTGACGGACGCTTGAGGTGGCGGGGAGAGCTGTGAACAGCGGCGGAGGGCATCGGTCGAGCAAGGGATAAACTAAAGAGGAAGCTTAGCACCTCTGGAACGATCTAGATGTTCGCTTTCCGAAGGAATCAGCTACGTGTTTTCTGACGTGGCGAAAGATGATTCGATGGAAGCAAGATCCCTCGTTACGCGAGCCACGTCCAGCTGCGACGCCGTCGGTGGGTAGGCTCGCGAAGGGTCCCTCGGCGGTTGCGATGAGCGGCAGGGAATGTAAAAACTGCATGCATGAGGGATTTATCCGTTATTTTTTTTCTCCTGAAGCTTCTGCGGAGGCCTGCTGCTATAAATACTTCGTCTCTCCATCGTTTTCCCTTCGCTGAACTGAACTCTCTCCCTCTTCCTCTCCGAGAGATCCGTGGACATGGATTCCTTCTTCCAGTCGGAGGTGTTTAGCAGCACCACTTGGAGCTACGAGTCTATGAAGAACTTCGGCCCAATCAACGCCTCTGTACAGAATCACCTAAAACAGGTGAGGCCATCATCTACTCCTGCTCCACTGTTCTTCAGACTTCACTGTGCATCGGTTTGCGTCTTCTCTTTGAATCTTTCGGTTTCGAGAGAATTGCTTATTTTGGATACAACCAGTTCGTAGCGGACTGCTGAGAAAAAGATTCATTCCTGGATGTTCCTTCACAGGTTCACACGGTTAATCCAGAGTCTAACCTTCGACCTTAAAATCCCTGTCATGCTCTTTTGATTTCTCAAATCTAACTTTCCTCTCCATCCCTCTATCAAAAATGCCTTTACTCCATTTCGACGGGGATTGCCGGTCTTGAAGGTTACAATCCATTCGGAGGTTTGAATTTCTGATTAGTTTTCACAGAACTCTCATGTAATTCCTGCTGTGTCGTCGGATGCGCATGCCTCTTTCTGTGTCATGTTCTCTTCAGTTCTGATAGGCTGAAACTTTCTGTAGCTTGTCCAGTTCAGTTTTTCTTAATCATTTATAGTGACATTGGGTAAACAAACAACCGTAACTGGAGTTTTTCTGTAATTTCTGATGTTTCATCGGATGCACATCTCCGTTTTCTGTGCCATCCTTTTTTCGGTGATGCGTCGCGTGCTGCTGAAGTCTGTTGGATTCGGTTTTCTAAATCATTCCCAGTAATTATGGGTGAAAACTGCGACTGATTGTGTTGATCCGTAACTTACCTATTTTTTCCAAGTAGTGGGTTTCATATGTAATAAAAAGATACGATGCGGTGCAGGTTTACCTCACGCTATGCCTTGCTGTGGCCGCATCCGCGGCGGGAGCATATCTGGACATCCTGTACGACGTCGGAGGCATCACGACCATGATCGGGTGCTTAGCGACCGTCGTCTGGTTGCTGGCCACTCCTCCGTCTGAACAAGTAAAATCGCGCTTCCCATCCTTTTTGTTGGTGTGGAAACTCGTATCTATTTCGTCTGTCGTTGACTACCACTGGCTCGTACACAGAGACAGCGGTTTGGCCTTCTAATGGCGGCTTCTCTCTTCCAAGGGGCTATAATCGGTCCTCTCATTGGGTTTGCTGTAGACTTTGATCCAAGGTATCACATCCTTCCTTCTCCTGAATTTGCTTGTAATGAGCCTTAGATCTCCTCGTGGCATGTTCCGTGGGCCACACTTGACTTTGCGCTGGGCCGGGCCTCTTCTTTGACTTCTGGGAGACTATGGTCAACGTTAATGGCCCAGTAGTCTTACTGGACGGAAGGAGGTGGACGTGACCTCCGGCTCCTATCATCTTATCCACTGATTGGCCGAAGGCTTTAGGTCGAATAATCTTACCGCTACAAAAACGTACACTCCACTCCAAAATGATGCGTTCTAATCTTACCGCTTCTTTTAAGATCCCCTTATCCATTGCTGTTTAGTCCAAGCAGAGGGCCGCGGTTGATTTTCATCTGATACTACCCAAATAAGTCAGCTGGAATTTTTTCCTTTGAAAAGGTTATATATATCTTGGACTTCGTCAGTAGATTTTAAGCCTCAATGACTGCAGAATCCTCGTCACGGCATTAGTGGGGAGCGGTCTGGCCTTCGGCTGCTTTTCGGCGGCAGCGTTGCTGGCCAAGCGCCGCCAGTTCCTCTTCCTGGGCGGCCTGCTCGGCTCCGGCCTATCCATCCTCCTGTGGCTGCAGCTCGCGTCCTCCACATTCGGTGGCTCCACGGCCCTCTACAATGCCGAGGCAAGCATCTCCCATCTACCACCCCCTTAATCACTGCGCTCATCCGCCACCGCTCGTTGTCACCCTATCCACCCTCGTGAGCAGATATACTTCGGGCTGCTTCTGTTCCTCGGGTACATGGTGTTCGACACCCAGCTGATGATCGAGAGGGCGCTCCGTGGGGACCGCGACCATGTCAGGGACGCCCTCCTACTGTACACAGACTTCGCCGGCGTCTTCGTCCGCGTTCTAGTCGTCACGGTGAGTAGTCTTTCATCTCAGCAGCACCGACCAGCATTCCATCTCAGGATCTCTATTTCATTGTCCGCTTTTGTGGACCGTGATATCGCAGCTGAGGAACGCGCTAGAGAGAGGACAAGAGAGGAGGAAGAAGAAAAGGCAAAGTCCCTAGGTAACTGCCGGCGCGCCTGCATGACCCAGCTCTATCTTAGCGTCCTGTCCAACCGCAGTCTTGTACATACAGCCGCCAGCCCCGAAACTCTTATGAATGTATACGTGTTAAGTGACTAGAAATCACTCTTTTCCAATAACGTTCAGCGAGCTGTTCTTTCACAGTACTTTAACCAATCAAACAATTATTCAGACCCTTATCATTCAACCAATTCAATATCGACAAGGCATTTCTTTCCAGAAAATACTCTGGCACCAATGTAGAAAGAGAAAGAAGAAGAAAAAACCTTCATCAGATTGAATAAGGGGCAGCCAGTTGACGATTGAATAAATCAGTCCAAGGATCAAGAAAGAAAAAAACCAGCCGCGGACCGAGAAAACGCAAGACCATCATCAGAGAAGATTTTATTCTCATCCACAACCCAGGCGAGCTGGAGTGTGTTGGAAGGTGTCCTAAGATTATTTACTTCAGATGTCATCACCTGATGATCTGCAGGACCAATTCACGATGAAAATACCGTACTAAAAAGTCTCTGTATAACGAGATTCAGAAGTTTTTAAGTTGATACGTCACATAGATGTGCGATAACACAACCTCTGTTCAAGTGTTGGATCTTATTGTACTTCCTCATTATCCCCCCCCAAATAGTAGGACGAAAACGAATATTGATGAAACTGAAAAATTAAAACGGTTACGAATAAGAAACTTCTCCAGATGCGTGGTGATGAACAGATCGCTCAAGTGATTTGTGTAGTCGTCGATTGTAAACAGGAAATTAGTAACAGGAAGCTTATGAGTTATAATGAAGCAACCAGTGTCGCAAGGCCTGTTCTAAACCTGGTTTAATCTACGCCATTTATACGAGATACCACACTATCGGAGATTTAAGTCGTGGTATCAGATACCAAATGGCAATGCGTTACAAAGATGCGTGCTGATTTCCGAGTTTGGGATGCTGTTCATCGGTTTCCTGGCCGATCCTAACTACCGTGAAAAGACCGGATCTTGAGGTTGAATGTACACAGCATTATGAAGTGGCGAGAGCGCATTCAAACGTCTGGATTCCTAGTGCAAGAAAAACCTAAAATCGAACATTTGAAAAGCCCTGCAAAAATAACCATCTGAGTAGCGAGTTGCGTTGAATCGTAAAAGAAACGGATGAAAGTATGGAGCGTCGGAAGTTGCGGTAAGGGGGATCAGATGGTAGTGCATGTTATATTGGCTCATCACTGTTTATCAGGAGATAAAAGGTCTATGGAAAGAAAATCCTCACATCCCCGCCGCTTCAGGCTGCCGAATCAAGCATACGAGGCATCAAAACAGAAAACCGAAGAGAATTCAGGAAATAACGAAACGGGATGAAAACGTAGATCGGCGTTGAGTCAGACACTGAGATGTCGATCACCACGGGGCCGCCGAGGCCGCCCGTAAGACTGGGGCGACATACACATATCATCACGCTGACCGCCGGCGAGGCATTTCCATCCCTATGAGTATGTTTCAGCTAGGTGGGAGGGAGATGAGCAGCCCTCGGCCATTAGATCCGGCCGAGATGGAGGGTGGCGAAGGACGATGCCGACTCAAGGAATCATGAACTAGGGTTTTCAGCTTCACGAAATGGCTTCGTGGGGGGTTTATAAAGGGCCTGCGTAGGACCCTGACTCGCCCCTAAGCTAAGAATAACCGTCCGATCACTACGCTCGCGGATACTGCTATCTAGGATGCCGCCACGTGGCTGGTTAGCTATGAAATTTTTAATTACGCGGACTTTTTCGCGGAACAACCCATAAATTTATATTTTTCCGAAAATTTATATATAGCAATTGTGTATATTAATCGGCCGACAGTCAGGGTCTTTCTCAATTGGGCCTGGTTTTTGGGCCTGGCCCATTAACGAGCGAATCTACGATGAAACGCGAGGCTCCACTGAAACCACGCGGCCCCTCTGGACCTTTCATCCAACGGGCGTAACACGTGCGGTCTGTGCTCATCCACGTGGCGCCAATGCGACGACATGAGTCTCTGGTTACCGCCTGCGCCACCACCTAATCCACTACCCCCCCAACGGCGAGCCCCCCATTCAATCGCGGTACAAACACCGCAAACGGCGTTTAACCATCGTCTTCCTCCACGCGGCGCTGCCTGCAACAAACGCCATCATGTTGGCGACAGGCATCTCCTCCGGTATTCTCCCTGCGGCGGCCCCTCGCTCCTCCTCCCTCCGTCGCCTCTCCGGCGACTCCGTCGCCGCATTCCGCCGCCGTATCAGCTTCTCCGCCCCTTCTTCGTCTTCGCCTTCGTCTTCCTCTTCCTTTTCTCTCTCGCCGCTGCGGACGATGAGCTGGTTGGGGAAGATCGGATTCGGCTCCGGCAACCGCGCGACTGCGGGAATGGACGCTGAGGCGGCGTCCGCCATCGCACAGGGGCCTGATGACGACATTCCCATGCCGGGGAAGCAGTTCGCGCAGTTTGGCGCAGGCTGTTTCTGGGGAGTTGAGCTCGTTTTTCAGAGAGTTCCCGGGGTGGCTCGGACCGAGGTAGGGTACACTCAGGGGAATACGCATCAACCTACCTACGAGGACGTGTGCTCGGGGATGAGTAAACACTCGGAGGTGGTCCGGCTGCAGTACGACCCTGCAGAATGCAGCTACAACACCCTGCTAGACGTGTTCTGGTCGCGGCACGACCCTACCACCCTCAATCGCCAGGTCCGATTCCCCCTCTTTTCTTTGAATCTTTAGGGTTTTATGTTCTGATCAATGCTTGTGGTTTCATTCTGAGTGTTTCTAGTTGTACTTTTGACGCGATTGAGTGTTCTACATTGTTGTACTCCTCGAATCCGTGGTTCTGGATATGTAATGAGAGCAAGAAAAGCTGCCTCGGTGGAAGAATTTTTTTTAATCCCATAGATAGAGTCAATTAAGCGCTAATTCTCCGTTGCTGTTCCGAAAAACGGGCCAGCTATTGGAAGAGAGACTGATCCAGCAGAGAAAGGGGTTTAGGTGGGACATCCCTCTGAGAGATGGATGATACAGGGTTTGGAGGGTTTTTCTCTGGATTGTCCAAGACCTAGGTCGTCGGAGTAAGCTTAAACGGAATTCATGATTTCGGAAAGACCGTAGAATACATTGAACGGATTAAAATTCCCACTGAACTGATCTTCCAAGTTTTAAATTCAAAATTCAGCGACATAAGATTCATTGTCGTCTTTGATCTGCGGATCAAGCAAACACCTATTTGATCTGCAAAACTTTTGAGGTATCAGGGAAACCAGTGTAACCGCCTGTTTGAAGCACATCAGCAGAGGAAAAAAAAAAGCCCTTTACGGACATTTTGTACTAGATTGAACTTGGTTTTGAAACAGCTGCTTTAGACTTGCGGGTTTAGATCCATGCTCATTGATCCTTGTAGACTAGCCTTGTTTGATAACTCATGAGCTCGATTTTCTGACCATTGATGGAAGCGTCATTAGTTATGAGAACTGCCTGCTTCTTTCTTTCTGCTGCAGAATTAGTTCTAACTGTGTCTATGATGTTCCCCCGACAATTTAAGCTGATTAAATAAATCCACTATGGGAAAAGTAACCTGACCCAAAGAAAGACGCTCTCAGTGACTGGTTTCAAGAAGCAATGAAGGTTATGAAGCTTGGAATTCTGATAAGATTGCCGAGAGGAATTCACAGACAGATGTGACATCGAGGGATTCTGGGTTTGAAATTCTGAATAATTTGGAACTCGAGACCAGTTAAAGGTGTTCTGCTGATTGAGATTGATCTACAGGCTGCATAATCTCCCTCATTTGGGTTGGAGACATTCGATTAAATGTCTTGAATCTATGTTCTGATGCCGTTAATGACAGTGGGTATTCATAGAACTTCACTGTGCTATGTTTTTTGGTGTGCCAGTTTTAGCTCATGAGTTAATTTTTTATTTTCCTGTTAAATATTACACCAGTCTCCAATTTGCATGTAGATACTCTCTGGATACTTCATAATTTGGAAGTCAAAAGTCCCAACATCGTCACTGGCCACCAAAATGTAGTCATCCCATGTCTGGTATTTCGGCTAAATCATGGGGCATATCCCTAAGTTTCTCATATTAAATTAGCATATGGCCAATATAGAACAGGAAGAAACATCTCTCTCTCTCTCTCCCTCTCTCTCCCTCTCTCTCTCTCTCTCTCTCTCTCTCTTACTCTCTCACTCACTCACTCACTCAATCACGCACCCTCTCACTCACTCACTCACTCACTCACGCTCTCTCTCTCTCTCTCCCTCTCTCTCCCTCTCTCTCTCTCTCTCTCTCTCTCTCTTACTCTCTCACTCACTCACTCACTCAATCACGCACCCTCTCACTCACTCACTCACTCACTCACGCACTCACTCACTGTCTCTGGCTGCAGGGCAACGATGTGGGCACACAGTACCGCTCCGGGATATACTTCTACACGCCGGAGCAGGAGGAGGCGGCGCGGGCGTCCTTGGAGCGGCAGCAGAAGCTGCTGAACGGGAAGATCGTCACCGAGATCCTCCCAGCGAAGAAGTTCTACAGGGCGGAGGAGTACCACCAGCAGTACCTTGAGAAAGGTGGCCGCTTTGGCTTCCGCCAGTCCGCCGCCAAGGGCTGCAATGACCCCATCCGCTGCTATGGCTAGCACCGCTGCCAGCCCCCCTGGAAGTGACCTTCTCTACCTACGAGTTCATGCCATCAAAGCTAAAAAACGAAGAATCGTGTTGGCCCGGCTATAAATAATTAAGCATTTATGGAAAGTTTGCATCTTTGCCTTGTGGGGGAGTACTCCTGGTTTTTTTTCCACGTGGATGATGATGAACCAACCATGGGCTTATGGATCTCTCTCTCTCTCTCTCTCTCTCTCTCTCTCTCTCTCTCTCTCTCTCTCTCTCTCTCTCTCTCTCCTCCTCCTCCTCCCACCCCCCACCCCCATTTGGAGAAATGAGGGTTTCATATGGTGTAATGTAGGTACACTTGTCAATAAAAAAAATAGTTTTCGAAAATACTTGCAACCTCAATTTGTTGGGTAATTAAAGAGTCATAGACTTCTTCCCACCCACCAGTTGAAAGCATTTATTTAAAAATAAATAAACTGGTGTAATATTTATGCATAAATCAATAATTAGTAGAATAATGTAAAAAGTGTTGTAGAGCTCCTAAATGGGAAAAAAGTTTCTATTAATTTCATGGTGATTGAAGGGGGAAGAGGAGACCACCTTTCCCTCCATTATCATTTCTAGGGTTTTGTTGAGACATGGAATTGGTCTCAGCCGAACCACGTCTCTGTCTTCATAAAATTGCAGAGAACCAGAGGGTTTGGTGATCATTGTGGGTTTCCTTTCTTTTTTTTTCTTTTTTGGAAATCTCAAGGAATTATATGGTTCAAATATTTTTTTCTTTTTTTTTTATATGGTGATGTCGATGATGACAAAATAGGCAAAATAAAGAAGACCTATCAGCCTTGATACTTTCTACATCCAATTGAGCCACCTTTGAGGCTTTATGTTGTGGGATAATGATCATTGTAAGGTGCATGATATGCATCAAATAAATGGAAATATTTTAGTTACATAATCACATAAAATAAATGATTAATTGATAAGTGTATTATTATCCACTATACTATGTAATTTTCATATAATCAAAGGTCAAACCCATAATCCTTAAGATAATCACCATTAGAATTTTTTAAGTCATGATCTAAACAGTGTTAGATTATAATTCTTGCCATTTTCTGGGGTTTTCTTCATTTTTATGTAAAAAAAATGATAAGATGATGAAAATTAGAAGATGGTCATTCAAAATCTCTTAATCTCTTTTTTTCTAATATTTTATCAGAATGTGAGAATTTATATGCTACTATCATAGGCAACTTTTTATTAACATTCATCTATTTTTTAGAGGAAAAAAAAACTTTCCTTAAATAGATCTTTGAAAAATCTACATATTATCTCTCAACCCAAAATTTCCATCATTCTTAGCATATCATTGTAAGAAACGTCAATCGGTTAAGCAACAATAAACTACTTCCCAAAACTATCACACATCATTGTCTTGACTAATGACTCACTTGTCCTCTTCCTCCTCAAATCATCTATTTTATTCCACCTCCACCCCCACCTAACCCAACCCACTAGCTAGAGGGAATAAATTGAATTGCCCATGGTTTCATAAAGCAGGAAAGCAAAGTTTTTTTTGCAAAGTTGAGAGCTCACATCAAGCTGGGTCTACATGTGCTCATGCCATGTTCCCTTTTAATTTTATATACTCTCAAAAACATTTATTTTTCTATATTTTTTGGAATAAATTAATCCATAAATAAAGCATAATATATTGAGAATGACATATTATGACCATATTAATTATATTTTTATACATTATTATATCCTCAATTTACAAATATTCACCCAATAGTCCTCAATGGGGAGGCGGGTTGCCATTAATAGTAAATAATGTGGAAAAAATGCATGACTCCCTAGTGGAACGAGTATGAATGATATATAAATGTTAATAGTTATGACTCTATCAGTTCCTCTGTAGCCTTTGATTCTCCCCATCATGGGTAGAGGAATCTGCTCCACGTTTACCCTCACTTCTACGTGTGATTGAATGAATACTGAACGTAGTATATAGTTGGACTTTGGTATATTTACGAAATAACTATTCTCATTTTAGTAAAAAGTCCTCAAGTGGGCATACGTCCACCGCAATCGACAACAGGTGCGCCCACACTTTTTAAAGACTTAATTGTGAAAATACCTCAATAAGAATCATATTTGAATAGAAACCCCGCACGTGGGAGTATTTCCTGCAAGAGGGAAGGGTTGTCTACAATTTTAGATTTTGTAAGTGGATGCAGTAAAATGACCACCGAACCACGCTCGGTTTGTCGTGGTGCTGGTGTGGAGGGGAAGACGTGGCACTTCGTGGGACGGCGGAGGGGCAGCCCACGTGATGGATGGCTTCAGAACACTTTGAGGCAGCCCATCGGTAACGGCTAGTGGCCCGCCGGTTGAGGATAACCCCCCGCCCTCTGCGGTGCTGCCCTTCGCGGTGAGCTAACCGCAGCCGGGCCCCCACGTCGAGAGCTCACCTCCCGGCGGCGCCGCCGTTCGGACAGCCACGACGCGAGAAGGCCGACATACCGAAAGTTTTTAAAATAAATAATAATTTGGAAATTATAAAATTGTAATCAGGGGAGTAGGAGAGAGGAGCAACCGCACTGACCTCCCTCCTTTCTTCTTCCCTTCTTCGGTTTCCTCTGCGGATCTTGGAGAACGGCCGCGTTTGCCGGGAAGCCCTAGGGTTCCAACCCCACCGCCGCGTGACTCCCAGCCTGAGCGTGCTGTCTCGCGTGCAGGAACGCTGCGACTGGAGGTTTTTGTTCTTCTGCATCATTGATTATGAGAGGAGCAGGTGCTCTTTTATGGTAATGTTTCGTTTTGCCTCGGTTTTTGGGGGAATGGGGCTGAATTGGGGTATCGTGTTTCGGGTGATGTAGTGTGCTTGCTTATCGCTACCTGTTCATTTTGCTCCTCCCATTATCGTTCCAGATGATTCATGCGAATTCCAATGGTATGGTTTGAACTGGGAAGATGAACGAGAACGGTGGTTCTTTCGTGGCTGTGAGGAGAATTGCCCATGGTATTGATCGTGGCACCACTTACCAACCATCTTCGGGTATGTAGAGCTCTTCCTCTTCCTGTCATTTTATTAGGAGAGAGTGTCTGTATAGTTCGAAGAGAGATGAATGCACCTAATACTCGATTTTTTGACTAATTATACTCTATTAGTCTCACCTGTCTGAGAATTTGGGATAAATTCCGAAATGTGCCTGGAGGGGCTATATAATTTTTTTCGTCCCAATTTTTTTTTATTCTTCTGTTGATCTGTTTGAGGGAAAAAAAAATTCAACAATACCAAAAATTCATTAGTATCGTTTCAAGGGCACCACATGGTTCTCGTTACGAGGGCAATGGTTCACTCCCTAAAACATTCTTGTTTTGTATACGGTCGTGTTATACTTGAAGAAGTAAGGATTGTCCCGTTCACAACTCATGGCAGTGAAAGACTCAAGTTTTTTTGGGAGTGAAGCACTGTGTCACTAGTTTAGATCTTCTGGGCTCAATGAAAAATGTCTTAGGGTTAGAGGAAGAGGATCAGGTGCAATCTTCTTGTAATTGCTAGAGCCGAACTGCTATTAGTATCCTGGCAATTATAGAGATAATAGATAATTATTGTGCAACTATGGCACAGATATTCTCACAGGTGGTTTCTGTGCTGCATTTTGATGGAAATTAAATATCTAGAGTTTTTTTGGTGGTCTTTTAGATGAGCACTTGCTTGCTGCTGCTTGTGTTTCACCTTTGATCCACTGTTGTACTTGAGATTGTCACGATTTCATCCAATTGTGAGGCATTTACTATAACGATTGAATGTAACATGTGTTCTGTATTCAGCCTTTACATTTCAATTATAGGTGATTAGCATTTCGAACTAGGTTTATGTTTGCTAACGATTTTTCTCAACTCTCATGTGTGATGGAGTGAAAATTTCACAATTAAAAGTTTTCTTGTTTAAATGGTATAGCTGAGGTTGTGACAGGATCGACTGCATGGATTGGTAGAAGCTTTTCATGTGTTTGTGCTCAGGGAAGGGAGAATGACGCCCGTCTGTCATTTGACTTTACACCTTTCCAGGTAATATTTTTCCTTTGTTTTTTTTCTCATTATTGTCCGCACGTGAGTGAGTGAGTGAGTGAGAGAGAGAGAGAGAGAGAGAGAGAGAGAGAGGTGTAGTTTCTTCTCTCATTGCGTGAAGAAGGGAGGCAAGATAAGCATTTGAACAGCATAAGATGAACGGATATAGAACAATATTTCCTTGTTTTTTGTGGTCATACTGAATTTGGCAAATGGGGTACAGACCTGAGCCATAAAGCTCTATTTGGTGGCATTGAAGTACTGATATTTTAGTTGAAACTTTTGAATTGTTTTGAAAAAAGCATTCGCCATGAGGGGATCAAAGAATTTTCCTCAAAGACGTTCCAAGTTGTGCAACTAGTTACTGAATCCTGATGACCCGATAGCTATTTTTTCAGCAAAATCAGTCCCTTTTTTGTTCAAGTTTAGTATTTTCCTCTGACTTTTGTGTTTCAAAAGGAGGAATGTCTTCAGAGGCTTCAAAGTCGCATTGATGTTTCCTATGACAGCACGAATGTTGAACACCAGGTAATCTTAAATTAAATCATATATATATTTTCGAAGTTTATTATCTTTTATTTTTATAGCCTTCATCTTGAATACATTTTCTATAAGTACACAACCAATGTTTGCCAGCGTTTACGTCCTAAATTTCCCATAAAAATCTGCTTCTAGAAGGGAATGATTATTTCGTTTTTTATTATGTCGCGGTATATGGTGACTCGAGGGTTATTCTATTCCTCTTCATTTTTCAAAATGATGTGATAGTTACCTAATTTTCGTTTTCAAGTTTTCCTCTTTTTTAGGAGGCCCTGAGGTCACTCTGGTATGCTGCGTTTCCTGGAGTAGAACTGCAAGGTTTAGTATCTGAACAATGGAAGGAAATGGGTTGGCAGGGAAAGGATCCTTCCACAGATTTCAGGTGCAGTTCTAGTGGACGTCGACATAAATAATTGGCGGTGTTCTGTTTGAAACATAAAATTGATATTTGGAACATGTCTTGCAGAGGAGGAGGTTTTATATCATTGGAGAATTTATTGTTCTTTGCGAAGAACTTCCCAGTATGTTCTTAGTCTGCTTTAACTTCCTTTCCTTATTTTACTGGTTACAATGCTCATAGATTTTTGTATCATTCTTATATGGCATGATGAAAAATGAAATTCTTAAGTGAAATTACTCAATTCGAGCAGTTGTTTGGCATCCTTGCATCGGCTCAAATCTGATGATGGGAAAATGAGGAACAGATAATGAAAGGGAAGAGTAATGTGATTTTTATATAGTTACATAGTTTGAAAGATGTGCATTTATTGTATAGACTAGCACACATTCATCTGTATCAGAGGTAGATTAAGTTATCCCTTGTTCGTGTTCCAAAAGGGCCTACAAGCACTTCGATCAGTTCCTGGAAGATCATTCTGCATTGAGCTTAGAATAGTTTTTTAGCCATCAAAATCTGCACTGCACTAAACTCAATAGAAGATCAAGATCTAATCTGCATTCCATTTTCCAAGCAGAAGTCCTTCCAAGATCTTCTCCAGAAGCAAGAAGGAGATCGTGCAACGTGGGAGTATCCGTTTGCTATTGCTGGTGTAAACATCACTTTCATGCTAATCCAGATGCTTGATCTCCAAGCTGGTATGTATTCTCGTTCTATGTATATCATCAGTTTCCATCTGTTCATTGTGGCTACACTCTATTTTTCGCCCTCATGGATAAATGATTGCGCTTCTTTTGTTGGGGTTTTCTAGTTAAACCGCGCTCGATGATGGGAGCAGTTTTCTTGAAGCTACTCGCAGGTGTGTTGAATGAATGCATCAGTACGAATGTCCTGATTATATTTATGGAAATATACCGGGATCAAACCTAAGAAAATTCCTTTTATCTTTTTCTAAAGAAAACTTGTACGGAAATGATAACTTTGGATGGAACATTTTAAGTTTATGATCATATAGTAGTGAAAATCAAAAGGTAAATAGAATCGACTTATTATGTTCTAGGATCTTCAATTTTTTATTTAACTTCGTTTTCAGTGGGTGATTTAAATATTTTCTTTTTTCCCTTCCCTTTTGTTAAAAAAAAAAGTGGTTTATTCTCGAATGCTATTTATGGAAAGCATAATGGTGGATGACGAATTGTAACTTTTATGATCATAACGGGGAAATCAAAGCTGTATTTACTACAATATATTAACCTTTTTGATCCCCTTTTCGTTGACTTTTAATTTCGTATTTTTTTTATTCTCCAAGGCTATTTATGAAATTTCCCTTCATTTTTCTTCAGAAAATTGTGTGGAAATCATAATTGATTATATCCGAGTTATTAACTTATTTTTTCAGTGGGTTATTTCGGTATTTATTTTTTTCTCAAAAAAAAACTAAAACAGCTGATCTCTTCACCCGAGAAGGAGAACCCTTCCAGATCAGATTCCCGCTTCCCTCACATTCAGAAGATTAAGTCTCTTATTGGTTCATATCTTTGTTCTAACATGAGCAGAGGATGAACGGGCGTTTGATCTCCTCTACTGCATAGCATTCAAGATGATGGACCAGCAGTGGCTCGCCATGCATGCATCCTACATGGACTTCAGCGTAAGCCTGGTGCCACCATCTGGTCTCCCCCCCACCTCTCAGTGGCCGAATCATATCTGACGACTTGCTTTGTGCCCAAAACAGTCAGTGATGAAGTCCACGTGCCGCCATCTGGAGAGAGAGTTGCTTCTTGAGGACATTCTGACCCTTGAGGACCTGCCCTCTTACAGCCTGCTGGCTCGCTCGTAGCCGTCTGATCAGGAGATGCTATGGAGGTTGACCCTTCTTTTTTTTGGTGCAACTTTAGTCGTCAATGTCGTTATTTGGAATAAAAGTGCCGTTGACTTTCTTTGTCCCTGCTATGCTAAAATTTTGTTGCTTTCAATTAGGGTTCTTTGGGGAGGCGCTGGAGAATGGATGGCTTCAGGGTGGGGAGCTGAGTAGAACTCCTCATCGTGAGGGTCAGTACCCCTCCCACGAGATCTTCTCCTTCTCAAACCAGTGCAATCTTGGTGGTGCCCAGCAGAGAACAGGCTCCCCCCCCTCTAAAGGCAGGGGGGATAAAGGGTGAGAGAGAGTGAGAGAGAGAGAGAGAGAGAGAGAGAGAGAGAGAGAGAGAGAGAGAGAGAGAGAGAGAGAGAGAGAGAGAGATTGTTGTTTGATTCTGGTGTGCGTGTTTGGGTGGAGATTAATGTCTGATGATCAGCTTCTTGTTTGCAAGCAGCAGTATTTGTGCCTCTCTCTCTCTCTCTCTCTCTCTCTCTACATTCATATACAAACCATCACACACGTCTCATCCAGACCGCTTCAAGTTTATGTGGGCTGTTATTTAATGGAAATTAAATTATGAAATACTCAAGTTATGAAACATATATGCATGAACACATTGGCTAACTAATTAGATTAGACAAGTAAAATATCCAATTAATGACGTTAATTTGAGTTGACCATTTAATCCAATGGCTATTTGTTAGTTGATATTGACATTGAGTAATGATAAATTGCTAATCTTTATTTTAAAGTTAATTAATAAATAAAATCTGAGGAAACACAAATGGGCTCGAAGGGGAGAACATGCATGACATAGAGACGTCAACGGTCAGAAAAAAAGTGAGCCTGGTTCTTAATATATCATCTAGGCCAGACCCATCTTCATGTGCCATACATTTACAGTGCAATCATGTGATCTTAGTTCAAGTGAAAGTCAACCCATAATAAGAGCTACATGTTGATAAACATGGGACAGAAGGACAAGGTCAATATTGGTGAGTCAATGATTGACATCCATATTTGTGCGCCAAAAAATATGTATTTTTCATATTATTATTGATATATTTTGTCCTAAAATATATTTCCAATTATTATATATTCTTCACATCATCAAAAAAATAATAAATTCCTAATTTTTAATTTAAATAATCAAACGTTTAACTCGTGCTTCTAGGGTTCTTTTTACATATCAACAATTCAAGAAATGATCTTATTTTGTGATTCAAGAAAGGCCAATTTTTATTATTTTAGAAACAATAGTTACAAAAAAAATAATTTAAAATGGATCCACCCTCGCCCTCCCTTTCCTCACAATATACTTCCGCCAATATCCCCCAACATGGTGTATTTAGAACTATGCCCCCACCTGTTCTACCTCCGGGACTGCGTTTCAGATCAGATCCATTCGAAGATTTGATTATATCGGTTCTGATTACAGCCGATTTGTATCCGAACTAACCACTAAGGAGTCTCTGTACTGCCCAAAACCGCTGTGGTTTTCTCTCGTTCCCGCCAACATAGCCGAGAGTTCTTCCTTCGCCAGGCAGCACCGTTCGACGACCCCTCTCCCCATCCGCTCGGAGGAATCCGAGCTCGTCTCCATGGCGATCGAGTGCTTAGTTCTCGGCAAGTTTTCGGTCCTCCGATCTTCTTCATCCGGTTTTTTCCCTCTCTGATGTTGTGATCACCGGTGATAACTCACAGGGGCGGGGCAGACAGTGGGGAAGAGTTGCGTGGTGGCAACCGTGGCCGGGAAGAGAATCATGTTCGACTGTGGTATGCACATGGGGTACTCCGACGCCCGCAGCTTCCCGGACTTCTCCCTCATTCCCCACGCCGGGGAAGGGAGGTTCGATTCCGCCATTTCCTGTGTCATCATCACCCACTTGTAACTATTTTATCTCTTATAATGTCCTATTCACTTTTCTCCGGAACTTTTGTCCTGTTGTGTTGGTGCGTGATAAAATGCTAGTCTCAGCATGGTGCTAATATCATGAAGGCATTCTTAGGCACTTTTCAACCCTCTCGAACTACTTCCATGACATAGTGCCTGATAAAGTACGTGGAATATTAACAATTTGAACCATAAAACGGTTTTTCTTTTACTTCTGGCATGGTTTCTATATCACTCAGTTTTCTCTAGAAATGATTTTTTAGTGAATACCTTGTAATAATGGTTGTACCGTCCAAAAAGCTGTTCATTTATGGAAATAAATAATTTCTTTTAGGAAAATTGCGCTGTTTGTGATAAGTTAATGCCTTAAACATTGGGCCCAATCTCTTAAGCTCTAATCTGTATTAAATGACGATTACTTCGTACGCTTAAAGTGGCTGTTATGTACATTGAACTTTCTATTGACTTCGTCATGTGGTTAAGGAGACATTCATCTGATTCCGGATAATACATTGCTGTCTACGTTGGAAACATTTATTACATTTATAGTAGGCCATCAATTATTCTGTTGGAGTAATTGCTGATGGAAATAATATTTTTCAATATCATGTAAATCTTTCTTAGAGAAAAATGTGTTCACTGGCATAGTGACTCCGATAAAGAGGCAGAAATATTGACCTCGCTCCCATGGAGTTAATTTTCCATGGTTTATTGTTGTCATTTATGAAGAGAATTTAGTTTCCTGCTTGAATGAGTGAGCTCCAAACAATATGAAAAAACGTTATCCTTTTTCTGTCAAAAGAGGATTTTTAACTAACTATTTTGATGTATTATATATCTCAGCCATCTGGACCACATTGGAGCACTTCCTTATTTTACAGAGGTTTGTGGGTATAATGGACCTATCTACATGACTGTAAGTTCCTAGAGACTATCTCGCATTAGTATAAATATGTACTTCAGTATAGTTCTTTTTATCTCTGTTCGGTACTCTCTTAAAAGATATTAGTCTGCTTTTTTCTCTGTCATTCATGTGTTACATTTGTTTCCAAGTCAAATATTTTTGAGTCTTTGAATCGATTTTTTTTTATTGATGTGGTGAATAGATAGCCCATAATATTATTGCTTATATTTTTTAGTATCCAACAAAAGCGTTGGCCCCTCTGATGTTGGAGGATTACCGGAAAGTGAAGGAGCAAAGAGGAGACGAAGAGAAATTCAGTGGTGATCACATAATGAATTGTTTGAAGAAGGGTATGCAAAATGCGTCTATGGATGTTTCCTGGTGCATTCATTACGTCCCTATTGTGTCTAAATTTCGTTACTTGACTATCATTTTCATGAACCCGTCTAGATATCATCCTGGAAACCGTAGATGCTTTGGATAAATAAATATTTTTTTGTATTCTGTGTACTTTAGTTTTTCTCCTTTAGGAATAGAGTTTCTGCATATTATGTTTCCTTTATTAATCATTCATGAATGGTCGCTAATACCTTCAAAAAATTAGTCGGTAGTCAGAGGCAATGGTATCAATATATTTAGGATCTAACTGTCACCTCCTAAAAATATTCATTTGCTTGTGTGTACTAACCACTTAGAAGTCACAGATAGCTGAGGGTTTTTTCTAAATATATCTTAAAAATTGTGGTGGACATGAAAGATATCAAACGGATGTCAAATCTAGGCCATCTGCACTCTTTTTTAATTGTGTTGCAATACCGGTTGCTTTCCCTTGTAGCATATGCGTTTTTTCAGTGACTGACGGGAGCTGGTGGTAGGTGATGCTCATGATATGATGGAATGTAGAAGCAAGGCATGGGATAGGACACATTTAAAATCTTTCTGGAAATGAAGTTCTGGCTTTTGTAACTCATTCTATGAGAAATAAAATGCTGATTGAATGGCCTCCAGAACTGTGATGCTATTCTCCTTGGCTGAAGTTTGCTTTGATTCCTCACGGAACTACTCACTGTCTTTCAACCTAAAGTGAACTACTTCTGGAGAGAGGTCGAGTTTTTGGTTGATTATCAAGCCGACCTCAGCTATACTAATTGAAACCCGTTCTTCACCCCCTGTTACCTGTCTTGGATTTACAGAATACCGGTCATTTATTAAGCTGGTCAATCCTGACTCGGCGGTTAAATTTCCTTTGTTCCTTTAAAGGTGGGAAACTACCTTTATTTGACTTATTTTCTGTTTCTGAGCCAGAGGGATGTCCCATGGCATTATATTAGAAAATTGAATAGTCATAGACGAACTTTGACTTATTGTTTGCTTGATTATGTTGATTTCAGTAATACAAGTTTGGAACTTTCTACTTCCAGTGACAATTTTCACTACATGGAATATGCTTAAATAATGTAGCTTTGAATCTTTATTTCTTGTGGAAGAAACCTTGCTGGTTCCTCACGAGTGTGCCAAGTATTTTCCAATTGATCCGCAGTGAATCGGATCAGATTTGACTTCGGGCAACCAACCCTCCTTTCAATAAGGAACACGCTAGTTTGTATACTTCACATTCCTTTCTCTAGTTCTAACATTTGAACTTCGTAAAGAATTACAGTGCTACAAATCTATAACTTCTCACATGGCTTGCTATCTTATGTGTGATCCGCTTTTCGACCATCAACAGGTGTTTTGTATATTTTGCCTTCTTTTCTTGTAAGTTCTAACATTCAGATTTCGTTAAAAATAATTGTGCCACAAGTAAACTTCTCAACTTGGTCTACATTATGTGTGATCTTGATGCTTTGAAATGGCTTGGGCCATCTTTCAAGTTCTAGCATTCTGACCAATCTTCATGTATTTTGGGCCTGCTAATCCTTTGCCATTTGAATATCATTACTCCCATAGATGAATATTTCCTTTCTCTTTGGCTCAGGATTCATGGAGAGATTTATCGTCAGCTGGTTTTCTCAGTAGTTCAGGAAAAAGGATTATATTTTTTTCAGTTTCTTCTATTCACATCAATTAATCCCTTTGAGATCGCCATTTTTTTGGTTATTTGGGGAGGAGGGGGAGTGCTTGTTGCATGATAAGACAGGATCTCATGGATGGTGAACAGACTCCCACGCCTGTCCACAAACGCCACCAGAAATATTCGCAGGCTGTTGGAATCTGCTGGAATTTATACTTTGATTAAGTACACCTGATTGGCCTCCTACCCTCTCAAAGATCATGTTTCATCTATTTATCTCTTTAAAATGGTTGTTATGATTTTGATAGAGGCTAGAGACTTGCACATCTATGCATTATGTTTCTTTTGGACTAGAAAACATGTAAACATCTACTTGTCCTTCTTGGACTGTTTAAAAACTTTGTATTGCGTAGGAAACATCAGAGGGAGACCACCAAGCTAATCTATTTTCCTGCTTACCTATTCTCACTCTCTCCGGGACACAAAACTGAAACCAATTGACTGATGTCACTCCTTCCTCTTGAATCTCCAATCCTGACTTGGTTCAGCGTGGTGTAATCTATAGATTTAAGAATAAAATAGCGCGTCCAACTTCCTCATTTTTCTTGTTTACATTCATTCATATGCTGATATGCTTGCTTTGTGGAATATTCCCATGTTTACTTTTCGCTATTGATTTGACCTTATTTCTGTGCGCTTCAGTTATAACGGTGGATATAAAGCAAACAGTGCAAGTTGCTAAAGATATCCAAATCCGTGCATATTATGCTGGTCATGTGCGTTTCTGAACTATGTCATTTTCCCCCCATTTTTTAATTGCAAGTGCAAACTTCCTTAGGCAAGTTTATAGTTGCTAATGCTCTGTTGTAAAGGTTTGGCCAAATTTTAGCATTTTCACGGTTCTTGGTATTGGCCATGTTAAACCAATTTTTCTTTGGGTGCGTTGAGGGTAGGGGTGAGTGGTTCCTCCTCTTCAGGATAAGCTTAAAAAAAAAACTATTACTGCGCTGAAGAAGAGAATTCATGGACCGCCTGAGGTCAGCCAATTTTCTGGCCGATTCGATCCAATCTTACTTGGCCAGTGTGGTTTCCAGCATCAGTACTGCTATTAGCATACTTAGCGTCATCAACACGTCTCATCTTCTGGATCAACAAACAGTTGGCACCGGTAGCCTGTTTGATAATTGCTAATGATACTTGTGGTTGTCGGTGATACTGGGGGGAAATTCTATCTTGGGCGCCTTACACTGGATGTGAATCTTTTAGCTGAATGTTCCTTGCCTTTTTTAAAGCATCTACTGTGTTATTTCCTCATAGACTGAGAAGGAATGGGGGTTGCAGAGTAGGTTCTTTGAACGATCATTTATAGTATATATCAAAATTCTCCCCTCTGAAACTTTTGATCGAATAGCTCTGTTCTCTGGTTCGAATCCCTGAAGCATTCTATGCTATCATTGATTAACTATCTTCTACTAGGGGGTACCAGGGTGAAACAGAAGTCACTCCATGAATCCTTTACCAAGATTGTTGAGGTGGCTTGGACCATATATTACTGTCCACGAAAATGGATCTTTACTTCACTGGGGATAATCCTGATTTGTGTCTCATGCCATCATTTCCGTTTTTGAAGCCTTTAAGCGTGGTTTCTCCCAGCATCTCTAAGCTCTCTCTTGATATGACAGTGCACCCATGGATGCCCCATAAATCATCACCACACCTGCCACATGATAATTAACCATTATCACTACTTCTGTATCTTCTGCAGATAACACCGATTTTTCAGATGCAGTTGTCAAGTCCTTACGACATGTTGTCTCAATGCGAGCAATCTTCTTATTTTCATCTGACACATAAACCTCTATCACTGCTCAGATGGAAACTTTGGAGGAGCATTCATTCGATATTGTCATATACCTAGCAATTCCTAATCCTCCATCGGCTATGCTGACTGGTGTTGGTTTCGACTTACCAAATCTCATAGGTCTCCACCTCCATTTATTTTGAGTTTTTTGGACATTCTAAGCATGGATATGTCCTGTTCCGCTGGCAAGTGAGAGCTTATAAATTCCAGTAGTCTTGGACAATCAAGACCTTTGGATGCCAACCCTTCTTTCTTTGAACTTTAAAACCTACAAATCTACAGTTCAGGGGCCAGTTTGGACTAGGAAAGCTCAAACTATCTTTCTTTTCTCTCCTTTATGTGTTTCCATACGTATTTGTTGGCTTTTGGCACTCTATTTCTTGCTTTTGGTTAGTGATTTTACTTATATCCAAAAAGTGCATATCTTCCAAGATAGTGATTCTCTTACATTTCCTTCGAGTGGACTCCTGACTGGGAAATTTTCTTCCATTATCTGAAACAGTGTGGCAATGTGAAGCTCATATTGAAGAACAAAGTATATATTGCTCTGTTCTCTTCCTGCCACTGAACCCTGGGATAATAGGACTATTGAATTACTTGTTTCATAACAGCGCTGTTGTTTATAGATCTTATAGTGGTGGGTCACAAACGAGTATTTCATATCATAAATACGCTGCGTCTTTTGTCATCACCTTTTTACTTCTTCTAGTACATATTTGCATGTCCCCTGGCCTTGTCTTGCTCTATAACTTGTGTTGGTACGTGTAAGGAAATTGTATATATGCATCTAGTATATTGACATTGGTGATGCCATTTACAATGGGTCCTTTTGGACCCTTGACCTCAGCCTTTTTGATCTGGGAATCAACCAGCTCTCTTTCAGGGTCTGAGTGAATAGTTGATAATCTCAAGCCCAAGTCCCCTGCTTTGACATGTTTCTTTCCGTTAGTCTGCACCTCTGCTTCAGAGAAGGTCTAATATGTCCATTTCAATTTTTCTTAGACATACGATGGTGACATCAAGCTAGAGCCAATTCCTCTCTGAGATAGAGGCTAGTGATTACGAGAGGGCAATCACGTCATTCCTTTATCAAATATTGCTGATAAAACTCTTTGTGAAGATTAGTGCAGCAACTAATTTGGTCTATCTATGAAATATGAAGTCAGAGAATGGAATGCTTCCACCTGAATAGATACCCTTTAGTTAATGGACTTGCTTTTTATTTATTTTCGTTTTTTTTGGGTAAGCACTAGGTTCTATCCACATTCTATGGACTATCATTTCTTTTCATCATTTATGCCTCATTTTTGTTTTCTGCTTTTTGTGACAATTCTTTAGGTTCTTGGAGCAGCAATGTTTTACGTGAAGGTGGGAGATGCTACTATGGTTTATACAGGAGACTACAACATGACGCCTGACCGTCATCTTGGTGCTGCTCAAATTTGTCATTTGCCTTTGGACCTCCTTATAACTGAGTAAGAATGCTATCCTTCGTCAGGGTTATAATTTGTTTTTGCTTAGGATCTTAGACTGTAACTACATATCTTCAGGATTCTCGATGATTTTTTTAAGCTATAGCAATGTTCCTCCCTAATTAGTCCTCTCGTTTAATGACAAGAGTTACTTTTACATGTAGGCATAATATATGCAATAAAAATAAATCACACCGAAAAATGGAAAATTAATAGTTATTGTTTTAAGAAATCTTGCCCCATCATATTCTGGAGAATTGGGTTATCAGACCTATGAAGACAACCTGATTTACATACACATCACAGGAGGCTTAATTTTAAGTCTGAAAATGGGTGACGTCTGGGGGAATGAAGTTGTATCATCGGATATTGTGTTTTTTTGGAGAATATACTGATAAGTGAGATTTACATAAAAGATAATGAGCGTCGTTGGATTCTACGATCATAAGTACTAAAACAGTTGATGGAAATTCTCAACATGCTAGGCACTGAAAGCGTCGTACATGAAAGTATGGAAAAGACATTGTGAAGATGGGAGCAGAGTTGACATATAAAAAGGGATCAGGCACTTTGTGGCTCATTTGATATGCAATACTTTGACTGTTTGGAAGGGACAGAATAACCACTTTCAGTTGTATGAACCACTAGGTTGTTAGAGTTTGTCTTTTATATTAGTTAAAAGTGGATAAAAGTTGTGCTGTCATTTGAGAATCCTGAAAATTTGAGAAACATACTCTATTGTGTGTATGCCTTCTGATATTGAACATGAGTTCTTTTCTTCTTTTTTGAGAGCCGATGGTATAAATGTGTATTGAATTTTGTTTTCTTTCATAATTAATGATTTCATGTTGCTATCTTACTTAAGAAACAACTGGGGAACCGAATGGAAAACGTTTTGCTCTAAAAATCGTCAGGTGAAATATCAAGGGAGATGTGCATATCAATCAACTCTGGGGTTCATCGGAAACACCAGTATTTTGATACAATGGTTGAATGAACTGTCTGCTATGGAAAAATATTTTGATTGTTATTTAACATCAGATGGTTCATATTCTCCATTTGCCAAGAAAGGAATTTATTTGAACTGCTAAGTTGTTTTGAGATAATGAACAGCCGACATTCTAACGGCTGCCAGAGTAGATCTAGGATGGAAATATCAACATCTTTACTCATTTCACTCAATGAAGCCCCTTAGATCTCTGGATATATGAGTCATTTTGAGGAGCAGATATCCGTATCAAAAAGCATCCAGTGAAAACTTCAACTGCTGTTATTATTATGTTGCTCTTCAGCCCACTATTTTCACGCCGCATTCATTCTTTCTCGTGATGTTGGTCCTTTATATTTATTTCCTGGATTTTTTTTCTTGTCAAGAAAACATTCTTTAGTAACTCCAGTGCATTTGTGATTGTTCTCTCTCTTTTTTTTTTCTTGTTGTAGATCAACATATGCAACAACAATACGTGATTCAAAATATGCTCGAGAGAGGGAGTTCTTGAAAGTTGTATGACCACACCTTCCTGACTGTAGTATTTTGGAGAAAACACGTCCATACATTGATGCAGTAGTACACTTCATATTTCATTTATTTCCACTCAAAATTTTAGAATTATTTAAATTGTCAATGTATTTTTGGTCTTTGCCCTCTCTAGTCAGTAGATCTCTTTGATCAATTAATATCTCAAGGTTGCGTGGGTCACATTGATTGCTTATCTCATTTCTGCAGTAGTTGGGGTTTGAAAAACTCTCCAGCTTATTTTGGGACCGGAGAACAATGTTGGATGGAACTGGTTCAGTTTTCAATGTTTTTGAACTAGAATCTGCTAGCGTTTTAAAATGATTTTTTTTAAAGATCTATGGAGATGACTGAATTTGGTCTGATTTAAAATCTGGTTACATTTGAAAAATAACTTAATTCTATTTATTCGGAATAACCACCTTGATAATATTATAAATATTCACTCTATTTTACTAATACTTTAACTACATTTAAAGAGAAAAAGTTGAATTACTTTTATAGATAAATGAATTCTTTGCAAACAACTAGAAATTTTTTACCCCTGATCCTTTTAGTCCTAAATTCGATTGTTTTGGTATTCAAGTGAGGTATGATATTGATATTATATACCTTTGCAGCATCACAGGGTTTTATACCTGATAGAAGTTGGGGAATGCTTCAAGTTTTCAGGGCTTTGTCTGCATGGTAGTCAGAATATCTAACTGGACAGAACTTGATCCAAGTAGGCTTTGGATGATAGTTTATGAGAAAAAAAAGACCGCTATTAACTTGTTTTTTCCTATGATGTTTCTGGTAGCTTGAGTGTATTCGATTTTGTCAACAAGAGCTTCTACTGAAAGTTCATCAACAGGAGCTTCTTGATAATTAACCAGCTACCCGATTTTCTCTTAGCAACATTATTTTGTCTTAGTATTGCTTGTGCACTTCTTTAATTCTTGCCATCTGGAATTCCGTGCCTTGATTCAGTTAATTTATCTATATTGCCTGATGCTGTGAATAAATGTTTGCTCTTTTAGGTTCTTTATAAAATGCTCTTAAAAAGTTATTGATATTGGTTTCCATAATTGATATTCAGGTTCATAAATGTGTTTCTGGGGGAGGGAAGGTCCTTATTCCAGCGTTTGCTTTAGGCCGTGCACAGGTGAAACAGTTTGAGAGACTCTTTTTAAGTTCTACTGGTTTTTTGGTCATTTTTTAGACTATTTTCTGGTCTACACTGTTCCCCATACTCTTGATGTTTCCTTACTGTAAATATTAGATTTTGTATTTCTTATGATCGAATATGCTGTATCCCGTAATTCGTTCATTCTGTTGTTTGCGAAAAACATCTTTTTTAATACTGTCCACATTTTATAATCATTTACTACTATAGAAAACAATTCTAATCCTTAGACTGTACATCCTTTTGCTTAGCAAAGCTTTGTCCTTTTCATACAGGAGTTATACCATCCTTTCTCTGTTCTAGCCAACTCAAATTATGGTCTTCAAAGTGATTTTGTAGTTCGGTGACGAAGTCAGCTGTTTAAGGAGAAAGCAAAGGCGCATAGAACTTGCTGTAAAAGAAATTAGGGTTCCCTCCTTACCCTTCGAAAAGAGAAAGGAAAAAGAAGTGAAAAGTCCTAGTGATGTATCAAGGATGGTGAGATTGAGGTTTATCTAGGTAGCTATGAGATCTCAAAAAGCAAATGAATCTTAAAACTCTTTTTGGCAGTGGACTTCAGAAGGAATGGACTGGTTATGAGAATTTTAGTTGTGAGAATCCCTAAACGCAAATCCTGAACTGGTATCCAAGAACATATCGTAGATGTGAGAATTTTATTTGCTCTGTTGGGTCCTAAAATGAGGAATCTGATTTTTTCCCTAATAAGTAAACCCATAACACGTAGTTCAGAACAATATGCTTTCTGCCTATTTCTTTTTACATATTAAACTCTTTTGAGCTTGAACATATCGCAATTGAAGTGCATACAGCAGTTTGTCACTTTATTGGTATCTTGCCTTCTAATGGTTGGTCAGGAATACATTTTTGCTATGTTTTTGAGCTTAAGACTTGCCTTGATTTCAAGATGACCTTAGTGTTTGTTGATTCTGATCAGCTTTTTTTCTGAATCAGGAACTCTGCATTCTATTGGATGATTATTGGGAGCGCATGAACCTTAATATTCCTATCTACTTTTCAGCCGGTAGCATCATTATATAATCAACATTTTTTCACGTACATCCAAAAAAGGACGTCGTATTTTCTTTCCTGTGAAAATCTTCATGCTATCATGGTCATGGTCATTATCAGTATCATTATCATCCTTTCATCGTCATCATCATTTTAAGTCCAAGCTGATTTTAGTCGAGATCACGGATTCTACTGCATAAATCTGCAGTCTTCATTTTCCAAATGTTCATATATCTCAGATCTTTTCAATTTAAATTTGTAGAAGTCTCTCAAAATTGATTTTCGATTTCTTAAAAAGTGCCTGTGTCAACACTGAATACTTGTCTATTACATACATTAAATATATTAAGTGAATTCATCACGTCAGTAAAGCTGCTTCTCTAGGACCTATTGTATTTCCGTTACCTGCTCAAAGGTGCATATACTGTTACGGAATGCTAGTCAGAAGGGGCATCATAAGTGGACATTAAGGAATGGTTTTTCCTTGACCAACTATTTTGGATTACAATATGAACTATAGTTGCAATACCGGACTATGTGGTTCTTTTGAGGATCTGGTTTAGATAAATCTTGGGAGCTTCTGAACCTTTGTAGAGTGCCATCAGTTTTTCTATTGATCGTTCTTGGACTTTGTTGACCCAGAATTTTCTAAATATGAAGCCTCATCTTGAACGTATGACAGCGAAAATTTAACTTCACAAGTCTAAGTTTCAAGAAACTCTTTACTAAGTTGTTCCCAAAGACCCTGAAAAATACAGCTCCTTATACTTCTTCATTGTGAAATTGGGTCTGCAATGGGTGCAAACTGGAGTAGAGGCTTGGAATCGTTGGCCATTCAATACGTCATTTTACCCTAGAAAGTTGAAGTATGTGTGAACAAGAGACATTTGAGAGGATGCCAGGTAGATGCTGTGTCACAAAATGTTCTACATTGTGTGGATGCTAAAGAACGAAATTTCCTTGTATAGTAAATTCAAGAAGATGGAGGTGAATCTTGCCTTTCAGAATTTAACCTAAACCTTCGAAATTAAGATACAAACCATAGGAGTGAGAGGACGTGTAAAGAAAATGCAAATAGAGAAGAATGAAAGGATTAGACTTATTCTGTCAGTTGTCCAGTCTACCACACTCCCTATGTTTCTCCTTGTGAATTCACTCTGCTATTATTTCGCCTTCATACAACCAGTTGTTGATATTGTACTAGCTCACCGATCTAAATTCTCTCTTATTGATCCACACAAGAACTATTCCCAAACTCTAACATGCCTGCAAGAAAATCATGTTGGAATGACTAATTGAACTGGCGCTAGATTGTCGAAACCCTTGTCTTTGCCACAGAAATACTATCTCAAGTTATGACTCCTACATTCTTTCCACATAAACGTGAAACAGATAGCATAAATCAAGCCTTATTTCAAAGCCCCACTTTGAACTCGGGATATTTACGGCCCTCAAAATATAGGAAACAGGATGATAAGAACCCAGACCAAAGAAATACAAATAATTCGTATTAGATGAAAGAAACAATCTCTAGAACAGAAATAAATAAATATAAAGCACAGTAAAAGAACCCAGAACAGATGGAGGGTCGCATACAACCCTCTAACCCCTTTCTCGTAGATGCATGAGATCTAACACCAATTTTCTTCCTCCTCTCCTTCCTGATCTGCCCATCCTTATATCCTCTCCTTTCCCTCTCTTATTTGGGCAGTTAGTCTCTTGCCATAACTGCTCTTACCATAACCGCTCTTTGCCATAACTGTTCCTTGTCATATTGTTCCTTGCCATAGTTGTGCCTTCCCTCAATCATGCTAACAGTCATTGACTCATTGGGCTTTGGGCCTTCTTCCTTCTAGCATATGTGCGTGGAGCCTTATCAATACTCCCCCCCATGAGCTTCACCTTGTCCTCAAGGTGGAAGTCTGAAAATTGCTGGTGGAGGTGTGAAGCTAGTTCCCACGTAGCTTCAAAATTAGGGAGATCAGCCCATTTGACCAAGACTTCTGTGTCAAAAGAGGAATTTCAAATGGTGAGGATATCTTGGGGGGTCACATTCCATTCCAAAGCATCAGTCAGTATGCTTGGAATTGGTTGACAGTAAGCAGAATTCCCTAGTGCTTTGCGAAGTTGAGAAATGAGAAAAATTGGGTGAATAGTTATGGAGTTGGGAAGTTCTAATTTTATGTCATCTGGCCAACGCGCTCCTTGATAGGGCAAGGGCCAAAAAATTTGGGATTCAGTTTTTCATTAGCTTTCTTGGCTAATGATTTCATACGATAAGGTCAGAGCTTGATATAAATCAAGTCTCTCACTTGAAACTCTATGTCTCTTCAATGTTTTTCAGCTTGTGCTTTCATCTTGGACTATGTGGCCAAGAGATGTTCCTTGAGAAGTTGAAGTGTACCATCTCTTTCTTTTAGATAAGTGTCAACTGCATTAGTTGTTGACATAGGAGATCCATAATGTAAGTGTGGGAGGGTCCCATCCATACACTGCTTTAAAGGGGTCATCTTGATGGCAGAATGATGAGAAGTGTTGTAACTAAGTTCAGCTCAATGTAACCAGTCACTACATAACTTAGGTTTATCATAAGTAAAGCATGAGAGATAATTCTCTAAGCTTCGGTTCACCACCTATGTTTGCTCATTTGTTTATGGGTGATAGGAAGAACTCATTTTCAATTCTGTGCCTTGAAATTTGTTGAGTGATTTCTAAAAAGTGCTGGTAAATACAGTCCCTCTATGAGTCACAATAGATCTTGGAATGCCATGCAGCTTGATGATTTATTTTGCAAAGATCTGGACAATGTCTTTGGCTGTGAATGGATGTTTGAGGGGTATAAAGTGTCAAAATTTGCTGAATTTGTCTACTCTGACGAGAATGGAGTCATTGCCTTTGGATTTAGGTAGACTCTCTATAAAATTCATGGAGAGGTCTTCCCAGATCATATTTGGAATAGGCAAGGGCTGCAAAAGTCCTATTGGTGACAAGGTCGAAGCCTTATTCAATTGACAGATAATGTATTCATTAATATGCTGTTTGATCTTTTTCTTCATGCCAGGCCAATGGACGTGCTGAGTAATTCGTCAGTAGGTTTTATAAAAATCCAACATTACCTCCTAATGGGCTGTCATGAAATTCACGTAGTAATGTGGAGAGAAGAGTAAATATAAGAGGTAACACCAGTCGACCTTTGTAGAGAAGTGACCCTTGTTGAATTGAGTAATGTGGAAAAGAAGTTGAGCCTTCTATTTGTGATTTTGATTTTGGACAATTGTGAGTCATCTTTCACTTCTTTGTTGATTGTGGTTACATCCACTCCTTGTGCAATGCACATGGGTGCCACCCTGCCTCTCCCAATTGTGGTGCTCTAGATAGTGTATTTACAACTGCATTCTTCTTGCCTTCCTTATATTGTATTTGAAATTAAATCTCATTAGATTAGTGACCCATTTGTGATATGTTGAGTGAATTTCTTTTTGGTCAAATATGAATTTCAAACTATATTGGTTTGTCCGAATGATGAAAGGGTGGAGCATGAGATAATGCTTTCATTTCTAAATTGCCGTCACAATGGCAATGAGTTCTCTTTCTTAGGTTGACTTTAGACAAGAGTGTTCCTTGAAGGCATGATTGAAATAAGCTACTGGTTGTCCTTCCTGCATCAATACTGCACCTATGCCGTGCCCTAAAGCATATGTCTCAACTAAGAATTTTTGAGAGAAATTAGGCAGGGCCGAAACTGATGTGGAAGTCATCGCCAACTTTAGTTTATAGAAAGCTTCTTGAGCATCAGAGTCCTAATGAAAATAATTTTTCTTGAGCAATCTAGTTAGGGGCCATGATAAAGTGGCATAACATTTGACAAACCAACGATAATAGCCAGTCACTCCTAAGAATCCTTGTAATGCTTTCAAATTCGCAGGAGTAGGCCAGTCTCATATTGCTGCAATTTTTCCTTGATTTGTAGATACTCCGTCTGTAGAAATCCAGTGGCCGAGGTATTCCAATTGAGATTGCTTGAATTGACATTTTTTTCATTGACATAAAGGCTATTAGCTGCAAGAATAGGACATTATCCAAATGCTCATCATGTTCTTGATGAGTCTTGCTAAATACTAAGATATCATCAAAAAATATCAATACGAATTTCCATATATAAAGTCGAAATATATCATTCATTAAGTATTGAACTGTGGTTTGGGCATTAGAGAGCCCGAATGGCATAACCTTAAATTCGTAATGACCCTCATGAGTCTTGAAAACGGTTTTCTGGATGTCTTTTTGTTTCATACGGATTTGATAGTAACCAGACTTCAAATCTAGTTTAGAAAAAAATGACAGTCCATGCTGCTCTTCCAACAACTCATCAACAATAGGAATAGGGAACATATTTGGAATCGTGGATTTATTTAAGGCCCTGTAATCAATATAGAATCGCCAGTTGTCATCCTTTTTTTTTACAAGTAGTATGTGACTAGCAAATGGACTTTTAGAAGGTTGAATGATGCCTACAATACATAGTTCATGGACAAGCCGTTCTATTTCATCCTTCTAAAATTATGTGTACCTGTATGGGTGTAGATTAATATGCTGAGTACACGGTAATAAATTGATGGCATGATCAATTGTTCTTTATAGATGAAACCTTGACAAAACTTCAAAGACTTGTGGGAACCATTTCTGTAGTCTGACCACTATCTATGACTATTTTAGTGGGGAACTAAAATCCAGTGCGGTACCTAACAATTGGTGTAATTCTAGTGGACATATGTGGCTTCTTTTTAATTCACATTCTATTGCTTTGAAAGATATTGTTGTTTTGTTTAAAACTTGCATCCCCATGAATGGTGTAGATCGTGTTGTTCAGCATAAATTTCATGATTAATTGCCCATAGTGTGAATGTATCCACCCTAGTGTTTTATGCCACTATATTCCTAGTATGACATTTGTGCTACTTAGATCAAGGGATGAAAATCTTGAATAAGGAGGAGATCATGGATTTTGAGTGGAATGTTATGGCATATCCCATGACCTTGCACGGTATGCCCATTGCCCATCACAACACCATAGCTATAGAATTCGTTGACATATAAGGATAGCTCTTCCCGCAGCTTATTACAGACGAAATTATGGGTAGCACCAGTGTCTATAAGAAGAATGGTTACCTGTTTATCTTGCACGATGCCTTTTACCTTCATAATCCGATGCTGAGTCAATCTCATGACGGAATTTAATGAGACATGGGCTGTGAATATACCTTCCTCTTGTGAGCAATGCTCTAGTGGAGCCTAATCTTCCTCTTGGAAGTCTTTTTGGGACTTTTCCTCCTCCTAGACAATAAGTAAATTAAGGTCCTACCTGGATCTGTGGCCTGGTCCAAACTTGTCATTACAATAGAAACATAGTCCTTTGTTCCATCTTTCTTGTAGTTTAGCTTCTGTCAATTATATCTATCTTCTATTTCCCCTGTTATTGCTCATATTTTGTGGAGTATATGTGAACGTCTTATCTTTACTTGAGGCACTAGCTGTGGTCACTTGGGTTTTCTCCAAATTAGATTGCTCATTTCTGAAATTAGATATCAGAGGAGGCCTTTCTTGGTGTGGAGCATAAGCAGCTATGACATGTTTGGGTGGTCGTGGTTGTTCTTGCTTCCATGCTTGCCATAGAGTACGGATATGAGCTTCGGCCTACACTGAAGTATTCATAATTTCACGTAACCCAATAGGCTTGGACATAGATAATTCTGATTGGATCTCAAGCTTGAGTCTTTTCAAATAGGTATGCTCTAGTATTTATGTTGGTATGTTCGGAAGATAGGTTGAGAGTCATTCAAACTCTACCTTATATTCCAACATGGAACTCTCTTGTTTCATGTTCAAAAGTTTCTGATACGTGTTGTTAGCTGCTGATGAACCAAATCGATCACTAGGATTTTAAAATCATACCAATCACGGAATGGAAAGCAATCTTTCATCCACAGATACCAATCTAGGGCATCACCCTCCATGCTCAGCATTATTACTTCTAAACGATCATGTTTTGGCATTGGCTAATACGAAAATACCTCTCAGCCCATGGTAACCATCCATTTGGATTATCGCCAGTGAAATTTGGAAGCTCAGTCTGGCAGTTGGGCTTATAAATACCCTCCCTTTGCTCCGGATTTTGGAGTGAGTGTGGTTCTGGTTGTCTCTGGGACTACTCCGATGGAGGTTCATGTGGTAGGCGTGTCATCAAATCTGCTAGTTGTTGGGTGACTTGTTGTAGCATTTTTTTTGTACCCCTCTTGTCTTCCTTAAGAGCTTCAAGATCAGCTTCCAAAGATTCCATCCTCGCAATAGTAAGCCCTTTAATCATACAGGAATAACCCAGTCTGGCTCTGATACCAATGATAAGAACCCAGATCAAAGAACTATGAATAATTTGTATTAGATGAAAGAAACAATCTCTAGAACAGAAATAAACAAAGATAAAGCACAGTAAAAGAACTCAGAACAGATGGAGGGTCGCATACAACCCTCCAACCCCTTCCTTGTAGATGCATGAGATCTAACACCAATCTTCCCCTTCCTCTCCTTCCTGATCCGCGCATCCTTATATCCTCTCCTTTCCCTCTCTTATGTGGGCAGTAAGTCTCCTGCCATAACTACTTTTGCCATAACTACTCTTTGCCATAACTGTTCCTTGCCATAGTTGTGCCTTCCCTCAATCATGCTAACCGTTATTGACTTATTAGACTTTGGGCCTTCTTCCTTCTAGCATATGTTTGTGGACCCTTATCACAGGATAATTTTTTTGAAATGTTTATGAGTTAAAATACGTTTCCTCTTAGGCTTTAACATTTTAGAGTTGTTAAAGGAGTTTGAATTGACATCTAAATCCGTTTTTTAATTTTATAGGCTTCTTCTATGTATTGTTGTCTTCACTGGAAACCATTCCAAGACTAGCTTCAATGGTTTAAATGACTAGTTTCAAGGCTGTTATCACACTTGGAAAGTGGGACTGAAGCCCAATATTGATATAACGGTGCACATTGATCCACCCTGAAAGACCCTTCACCATAGGACATCAATTCGTAACAGTGTATCAGACGATTCTGTAGACTATTTTCCGCCCTTTGGCATTGGGTTTGACCCCTAAGCCATTCTACTTCGATTTGCGTCATTTTTTGGTTTCATAAAATCTCATCGCTTTGTTCTTAAACTTATATACAAGATTCATAATGGTGAGTGCCAATTCTTTGACTCTGGCGTTAGGATTCCAAGACCGCCACCTAGAGAGCAACAGAAAATATGTGCAGGAAAAAAACAGTTTCATTCCTAGTGCTGTTCTGAAGTACAGATGTTAATGGTTCCAACAAGTCCCAATGAATCCATATTAGATTTCATAGGGACATAACAGAAATAAAAGAAAGTAATAAACTCAAAGAAACAAATAGGACGAAATCTAGTGAATGTTGACTGTTAGTATCAAATTAAGGTTATGAAATTCAAATTTTCTTGGGTAACATGTTTTCTTCGTACATCATTTGGAATTTTGTTTGGCATTTGGCTTTTTTTCTTGAGGGTGGTTGGTACTCTTTATAAATTTGTCAGTTCTTACTGATAACCTAAATGTGACAAGCTATTTCATGGGTGATAAAAAGATTCACAATTATCTCCATCCATATAATGTCTACAAACAATGCTCTTGCTGTTCCTTTGCGTATTGCTTTGGAACTTCTTCCCATTGTTCGTTTCTATCAATTTTAGTTAAATCCTAGATGTCTAAGAAGATGAATGTGGATTCACTCCTCTATCCTTTTTCTTGTCTCAGGTATATTTTTAATGAATCATTATTTTCATCATCTAGAGCCTGTTGATTATCATCGCTCTAAATCGGTTCTATTTATTCGTTTGAGGTTCTTTTTCCTTTTTTTCTATGCTATTTCTGCACATGCGCAGATCCTCCCATACTGAGATTCAAATGTATGCTCAAACAACCTTGAAGTTTAGCACGTTAGACTCTGTAATTGAGATATTTAATAAGAGTGTGTCTAAGGTTTAAAGTCTAAGACCTTTGCCTTTCTGAAAGTAAGAGCTCTAAGTTATAGATTTCTAGGATGAATTCTACTCAGTTCCCCTCATGTTGTCTAACAACCATCAGGTTCAAACGCCCAATTCGTTCTATCTGCTTATGTTTACATCCTGTGTTTGGTCAAACAAATTATATTTAACAATATTTGACCCAAATATATATCTTTATTTGTTTAAGAACATGCACACTAAAACGTGTCATATAAATCCAAATTCAATTCAAATGATAAATCCAGTTGTCTATTGAAATTTCAAGACTTCAAAAACATGAACACTATATTCAAATAATCAGGAATATAATTGGAATAAATTCAATTTTATTTTATATTTTATAAATATATCATTTTTATTGCTTAACCACGGTCCTACTTTCCAATTTCTACTTTGTTTTATTTCCCAGGTTTGACAATTCAAGCGAATATGTATTATAAGACGTTTATTGGGTGGACTAGCCGTAGGATAAAGGATACTTCTGCCATAAAAAATGCATTCGACTTCAAACATGGTATGCTTACCCAGTTTAGAAAAGTTTATTGCGCTGAATTATAATTCATGAATGACTTAATTATTGAAAATGACTTTGGTTTTTCTATTCGAAAGTACTGTTTTGGTACCTTGATGAGCCTAATTTAACTGTCTCTTATTTTTATCCTAGGATTATGGAGATGTATGGGTTTACATTTCACGTACATCAAGCATGTACAATTGGCAGATCTCGATATTAATCATATAGTTCGACCTGATGAAAGATTTTAATCATCCTAAGGCCCTTATCATGATGAAGTTTATTTATTTAGCAGTCAACGAATTTGTTAAAGTGGGGTACGGACATATAGCTCTTACAAGTGTATGTCATGTACGCGAACATTGTTCCCCTTTTTGATACCCGTGTTCTTCTCCTTTTTATCAGCTAGTTAATCTTTGATCGTCATTAATGGATCGTCATGTCTCAAATATGTACTGAATGTAGGATTCAACAGTGTTAATACTTATGTGGATCAATAATGAAGGTTATAGCCTGTCATTGATTACTATAATATACTTTAATCTAATGCTAGATAGTTCGACATGATGAGGCACTTTCATTTCCTTTCGAAGATCTCATTAATGGAGCACTACTGTTGATTGGAGCTGGAACCAGTTTGATTGTCAGACAAGTGACAAATTATAGCTAATTTATTGCAATAAGTGTGTGCCAATAACTGTCATACCTGGGGATAATCATCTTTGTTTTTGGATGAATTTGGGGATAACATTGTGGGAAAGGGTATCCTTTGATTATGTAAGATACATTGTTGTAATTCTTCATGTCCATCGTGAGGCCAACCAAGTTGACTCAGTGCTGGCTTAACGAGGCAAGGGCCAAGGGCATGGCAAAGAAACTCTCACGGTTTAACAAATCTCTGACAACTTTCATGCAGAACAAATGGATCTATCATAATTGTTCGATTAACGAATATTCGCTTCAAATTTTTTTATTTCTTTGAATATGTAAAACCATGTGATTTTTATTATATCCTATTGATTTTTGGTATTTTTGTTTTGAAGCACAGGCTAGGAAAGAATATTAAAGATGTTTGCAGAAGCGATCTAGGAAACTTTAGAATGATTGATGTTTAGTGCTTTCTAATTCCGTGGACATCTTCTTTCTTTATGCCTATTGGTGTTTTTTATTTTTAACCTCAGTCATATGTTGTTTCAGTATGCCCATTCAAGCCATCGATGATTAATGATCCCGGTCCATGTGTTCTCTTTGCCACTCCTGGAATGCTTACTGGTGGCTTCTCTGTTGAAGTATTCAAACAATGGGCTCCATCTGAGAAGAACCTTGTCACATTACCTGGGTGAGTCTTTATTTATCTGATGAGAACATTTAGTTTGGGAAGGCAATCAAAACTGGTCTGTACTACATTTCAACTGAAAGCAGCAACTTGTGCAAAAGTAATAGCCTCTCCGCCTCTAAACTGTTGTCATCAAATCCCATCAGTAGCAATTCCTCTGTGAGAATAAAACGCTTTCCTCCCCCAACACCTCGTCGATCATATAACTGGCCAGACTTTGAAACACGCTACTTGAATACTTTTACCCTTTCGAAGCATTACAAAGGTATTTTCTGAGGCATCTGGCCAGCAATCTTCTGAATATTTCTTTTACGAAAATTTAGGTCGCCTGTCCTATCTAACACCGGCATCATACCCTAATCAGTAGTTAGATATGAACCTTACCCGAGAAACGTTGTTTTTTGTTTTAATTTTACTTTGTTGCCCCTGCTTCAATCAGCATGAAAATTACCTCGTCAATTTTTTTTTCTGAGTTGGTTCATATCCTGTAGACCTCACCTACTATTATTGCCTATTTGGGCTCATTGATTTGGAACGGATAGGTTCAGAACTCAAAAATATTGATGTTTTTTTCCCACCCAAGTGGTTGGAATACAGTCACCTCACATAACTTTGGTGTATCATACACTCAGCTCCCGGAGGGCAATCCTTTTAATCTGGTTGGAACTTTCTGTTTTGATCTGCCTGGCTATTGCTTTTATGTGAACCCATGATCGCTAAACCCAGATCATTAACATCAGCCGATGTTGATGTTATGACCTATTTTAATTTGAACGGAAATATGTAAATAACCGTCATTCTTATATCGTTCACATTTCCTCTCTCACCTTTTCAGTTATTGTCTTGCTGGAACATTGGGCCATAAATTAATGTCAGGTAAAGCCACTACAGTTGATCTGGACAAGGACACCCGCATTGAAGTGCGATGCCAGGTGTTTGTTTCACACTACTTTTAATTGCTTTCTAATAATTTTAATTTGTCGTAATATGTTCAAAATAAGAACATAATTCGTGAGCATAATTTTAGTGGAATTAAGTCGATGTATCCTCACTGAAGTATTCGAAATGTTCAATTTCCCTCTTCATGCCAATTTCAAGTTAGTTTTTTTCTCTAGCTTGGATCATTGAATGCTTGATTCAACAAAATGTGAGCTCCTAGACATAAAATGCCATTGGTGTTGCAGAATATCTTGGCCCAATGTCGGATTCAGCACTGATCATAGGTTGGCCCTTCACTTAGGCGTAAGTCTCATCATCAGAGAATTATGTTGGATATTACCACCTAATTGAGGACCTTACGATAGCAATCGCTTGCTAACATCATACTAAATGTAGGAAGTATAGCTTCGATCTTGCCCTTGACTAGAGATAGGAATGATCAAGTCAAGCAGTCTGACTTGGTCAGACAATTGTGCCTATTTTTGTTTTGGGTCAGACAAGCCAAGCTGCCTCAGCCGAAAAACCAGAGGTCAGGTCCGAATTTACCTAGATATATTTTCGGTTGTGGTGTTCTCTTACTTTTTATTATGATATCATTAATGCATTTCAATTTCCAACGCATTCTTAGCTTCATCCACTTTGCTTCTTCACACTAAACTCGGTCAGACCACTTGTTTTCATCTTCTTTTTTTCCTCCTTTCTTTTATTTCCTGTGCTCTAATAAGTTTTTTCTTTCATTAGATTCATCAGCTCTCCTTCAGCCCTCACACAGACGCCAAAGGGATAATGGATCTGGTCGGATTTCTCTCACCAAAGCACGTAATCCTTGTGCACGGAGAAAAGCCCAAAATGGCCTCGTTGAAAGGGAGGATCGAATCTGAACTGGGCATCCAATGCTGCTACCCTGCGAATGGAGAAACCGTTCTCATTCCAACAGCCCAGTTGGTCAAAATCCATGCCTCGAAAGCTTTTATAAGAAGCCACACTAATTCAAACTTCCATAGCCTAACCGCTGACGGTGTTGACCTTTCCCATTCTGGATCAACACCGATATCACCCACAGAAGGGGAAACAGTAGTTGAAGGTATCCTAATAATGGAGAAGACGAAAAGAGCAAAGGCTGTACATAATAATGAGCTTTTGGAGAGCCTCTCCGTGCTGGAAAACAAGGTTCAGTTTGCCTACTGTTGTCCTGTGTACATATGCAGCTTGGAACAGATGCCATCGAATCAATTGACTTGCAGTACATCATCTGCTGGAGGGAAGATTGAAGACCCTTGGCTCAGTTTATTATTTCTAAAACTGAAGGAGAAAATTGATTGCACAAGTGCCGGACTGGGCTCAGATCATCTGACCCTGGGGTCTTTTCGGGTTCAGCCTTGTTTGAAAGAAAGCTGCTGCCATAGAATTGGGGAGCCTGCTGACCCGAAAGAACCCACAGTCTACTTCTGCTGCAGTTGGTCACTGGAGGATGAGAAGCTTGCTTGGAGAGTCCTCTCTATCATGAGAGATTCACTGACAATCTCCAGTGGAATCGAGCTCACCTGCTAGCAAGGAAACAGTGCATAGGAAAATTTATTACCTTTTTTTTTTTTGGTTTAAAACCAAGAACTTCACTGGGCAGACAAGAAGATGAGGATCATCCGCTGGTTTATTGTTTGGCTAGGCATCAGGTAGAAGTAATATTTCAAGTGACTAAGTTGACATTACTATTTGTATAAATCTTGGTCTTCTCATTGCTATCATATTCTCTTGCAGGTTGCAGGATCTGATATATTATATAACTTTGTTCGATGGCTAACTTCATACTGCAATCCTTGTCTACCATGGAGCACTGGAAGTACGTTCTTCAAGTTGTTCCAATGGGCAAGTTGCCACTTTGGGGATTCAGATAGTGAGTGAATACACAGGAAAATGGGACTTAATTTCAGGGCTTAACCCATTCATGATCTTAACTAAGAGGAAAACTTTATTTCCATGAATTTAATGTTTCTGCTCACGAACTTGGGGTATGTTTCATATTTTACATGGTTTTAAATCCTTAGTTTTGCAAATGACAATGCATTATGTATGTTCTAGGGTTTGCAATATGTTGATAACATTTATAGGTTCATAAGTATCAAACCCTAATATGTCCATATATTTGCTTAAGCACAAACTAAAGTCAGCAGTACGGAAAAGAAGGCTACAAAGCATGCCTTTTTTTCAATTTCCTCTTTTATTAAGGTTCAAATAGAATGGAGGGGTGAACATGAATAATTATTGAAGCTTAGTGCCATAAGGAAGACCAAAATGCGTAGGTAATAATATCAGATATTCATGAATTTAGTGTATTGGTCTTATTAACCTATATCCACGTGTTGATTGATACCTACGTTCTTGGTTAGATATCAAACCATATCTAATTTATTATCCCTTGACCAAACTAAAGGCAAGGCAATGCGTTCACGCCAAGTCAAATTGGTAGATCCAAGTCACGGTTCTCATGAGTAAATTTTCTTGGGATAATTATTACAACACTTTTCATTATTGATTAATAAAACATAGCTTTATTTTAGTTATGTGGAAGTTATTGTTCATTGTTGTCCAGCTATTGAAACACTTAAATTTTTGTATTACAACTAATAGATGATGAAATGTGACGTTTTGAACTTTGTCTGGTATTCAAGTGTTTCTCACCATTTGAATGTAGAAATTTCAATTTTGGTAAATTACTTAAGGAAAATTATTAAATGAATTTAAACAAGGTATTGCAATTTGTGTCTAGATAAAATCCTCCAAGGCACTTGGCACCACAAATGTTGTATCGAGTGACTCAAAATAATTGTTAACAATGCATGATTTTAATGCCACAAAGAAATGATAAATAGCCTTATTGAGGAGAGTTGATAAAATAAATATAATGGAAGTATTTGGCATAAGTTTATTTTAAATAGCATTAATTGAGGTATTATTTACTAGAAATAGGTTCTTTGTACATCTTTTTCTAAGACATAATTTCATCTAAAACTATTGAACAATGTTTTCTCTTACATGAAATCACAAAATTAAATTGATGGATAGATTACTTTGGACAAAAAGGGATATCTAAGAAACAATAAACACCTCTTGATTTCTAAATACCCTAATTATTGTTTCTCATTTCAAAAAAATTCTAGAAAATTTAAACACATGAAATCAGCTGTTGATAAAATAATCACTAATTTACCCCCACTATAATCCATACGTGCAACTTAATCATATTTTTTTTACTTCCTCACCACATTTATTTCTCATTAATGGCATTAACTTATCAAGGTGTAGGCCATGAGTCTTATATATGATAAAATATATAATTCTAACATAACAAAGGATCAATGTCACACATCTCCACCTGGTATTGTAACTATCTAGTGTTTATTTCATTTTTTGGCATTATGCAATACGTTACTATGTCACATTTAGGAACGGAGACCAAGCATTTTGTTAAAAAATTAACTTGGAAAATCGGATCTTTGATCTCATCCCAATCGATCTGAGTCTGTTTTCGATGCTTAGCTTGATGTACTCCCCGAAAATGGTATCATCCGGGTGACGTAACAGTTGCGCACATCTTCGTCCTTACGCATAAATGTCTCTTCTTTGCCCCGTGCTTTCGCATGGGTCTGACATGGCTTTGTACTGAATCGCGCGTTCCTCCCTGGTTGCCTATATTTTGATTCCTCGCCCTCATACTTTAATGCGGTCGAGCAACTAGCTAGCTTGCAGAGACAGTGCCCAAAATCATGCTAGAACTTCGAGAAAAATTGCAAGTGTTCTTCTGAAATTCTGAAATTCAGAAGCGAAGAGTTAGAGCCGAGAAGAGAGGGACGTCTTTCCGGCCCGAGTTTCTCATGGCGACTAGTGCAGCCGATGCCTCGACATCTACTAGAAGCTCGTCGAAATTTCTTCAACAGTTCGGTGGGTGTCTCTCTTCTTCGCCCCATCTGTCTCTGTCTTCCCTCGTCCTGTACCTTTCTTACTATCCTCTGATTTGGGCCGGCGGCGTCTGGTGATCCATCTTGCAGGTTGGGATTTGTTGCTGGGTTCCGTCGCGGCTTTCTACGTGTTCATGGTGCCGTACACGAAGGTCGAGGAGAGCTTTAACGTTCAGGTATTTATCCAATTCGTTGACAGCCATTTAGTCTTTCTTGAGTCTCCTGGGTGCTCTTTTTTTTCTCACCTGGGCAGGATATCCCGTTGAATTGGGATTGTTGTCACCCGTAGTCACTGTTGATTTACATCGATGGCCCGCAAATGTGGAGATAATAGATTGCTGACGCCAATTTTGGCGCGAATGCGTTGCAAAAAAAAAAACTGATATCATCGAGACAATCTTGTAAGGGAACCCACCGGCCATTGATGGCCGGAAACATAGTCATTTTCACAGTGTTTCAATCTTGCCGATAGTTGGAAGAAAGCGTGCGATCGCCAATGACAAACGAAGAGTAATAGTGAGCAATAAAAGTTATTTCTGAACGAAATCCTTTGTGAATAAGGTTTTCAATGGATTAATATCAGATGGACGAATTCAGAGGTGTCGTTGCGGATGGTCATGAGAGAATGGAGTGTAATATTGGGGTGATTGGGTTTAGAGGAGTATTCATATTGATATCAGAACCTTTGATTACGTTCAGATTTTGTCAGATTTCTGAAGAATCGTTAATTTTCTCCATTTCTGAAATTCTATTCTCTACTTGGATCGAGAGGAATCACCATTTCTTCATCATCAATGTATGGCTGTCTTTTTTTTAAAATAAATTTATTTAAATGTTTTTGATATGCATCCAACGTTCAAGTTTATCACCTTCTTTTTCTCTTTTCATGTCCATGTGTTCCTCGTTTCATCTATCACAAGTTGCCTTCATGCTGTTACCCCTCTTCTTGTTCTGTCAACTTTATGTAGTCACATGTTATGTTGCTCAATTGCATCTGGTTTGCCTTTATTCTTTTCAGCATTCATCTTGGCATTTTTCTTTTATTTCACTGTTAAGGTAACCAATTTTTATATTTTCATGTTGAATGTTGATCATCAAGGCAATTCATGACATGATTTATCATCGTCATCACCTTATGAAGGTTTGCATTGTCATCTTTTATATACGTTACTCTATTTTCTTGACCGCCGTAAGCTGGTAACTAACAGGCTTTCCTTGTTGCAGTATGATCATTTTGAATTTCCTGGTGTTGTTTCCCGTACATTCGTGGGTATGTTCCATAACCACCTTTAAAATTAATTCACATTCCCTGTTATGTGTAGACATGCCTGCTCTCGGCAGTGCTACATTTTTAATAAATTTATCAACGTGGATCTGTTGTAGAGCCTAATAAATGAGACTTACAAGATCCTTTGACTATATACGATAGGTGCTCTCATGCAGATTGAATGCTTAGCAGAATATTCTTGGGTTGCAAAACACAATGTTTTCCTGTGGAATATCTGCCTGTAATGAGGGATCAATGTCACTAGGATCCCAACAAAAATGTTCTTCAAAAAGTTATTGAAAAGTTTCTCGAACAAGTTATTGAATTGAACACAAAGTTTTCAGCCTTTTGAAGAGCCTTGTTTAAGCAACCCAGTTGATTTCTTGGAAAAGCCCTTGAATTTTTGTTAACACAACTGTATGAACTTTGTATGGGACGCTATGCATATATCATTTCTTAGAGCTGTGGTGGGTTCCAATGAGCACCATATATTTATTTGGTGCTTTAAAGCGTCAACTGCGGAGGCCCACGGTTGTCTGACTCAAAAATTTGGACTAGCGTACATTCGGTGCTCATTGCGAGTATGTTTCTCATGATGTTTTCAAGAATTTTTTTAGCACCCTATGTGTTAAAAATGAACAATAAGAAAGGAATAGGATATTGTAATGTAAGTGGATGCACCTAGTAACGATGTAATGCTATATATAAATAATGAAAATGTACAAGAGAATTTCAAAGATATTATAGGTATACTTTTAAACACAATAAGGTGACAACTACAAAAGACATAATGTGGATCATGAAACTAAAAAGATAACTGAGGGTATTCAAGAACCATGTTGAGTGGATGCATTATCTCCCATTTTCTCATCCAACTTGATTTGATAAGTTTGATTGATGTGTGCCTGTTATTAACTCTATACTTGTTTCTGACTCTAAGGCTCGTTGTTGAGTCCAAGGCTTGAGTGGATGTTATATGATATAATATCCCATGTATTTCATGTTTTTCTTTTGCATTGTACAGTTCATAATGGTGGAAATTGGGGAATGAATCATAGTGGGTTGGGAAAACTTGGGGAGAAAGAATCCCCCAAAGGAGAAGATAATTTCTATTGATAATAAAACAAAAGGACACTGCTGCATTGCACTCTAGCAAGATGACCAAAATACCCTCGTATTATCACTTCTCGAAGCTGTGTGCAGTCCATAGTGGTATGTGTCCAAATAATTCCTTCTGCAATTTTGTATTTTAAATCCTCAGCTCGTTGCTGCCAATAATGGTCCCTTGTTCCACATTCTCTGAGTAACTGAATCAAAATGGTGACATATGATTTATATTTATTTACATCCCTTACCGAAGTGAAGAATCTCTTCTTTCTTATGTTGATGACTTATGACCAAATGTCAAACTGTGTTCTACTATACCTCTTTGTCTGCTTGGTGTTATTTTCTTCTGCTCCACAGCTTAAGTTTATAAAGATATGTGTGCTGGATGAAAAAATATATATCTAATGTATATAAGGTCAAACTGAACTTCGAAGGTAATTCTTGATGAACATACTTCTTAGTGTACTTGTTGATACTTGGTGTCCATCTTTCATGATACGGTCATTGTTCTGGACTTTTTCCTCTCTTAGAACATTAGACTGGTTCTATTTTAGGGCTTTCTGGCGTTTCCAACAGCTAGGAGCTGATTTTTTTTTTTATATCGAATAGTCTATATTTACCTTTCAGCTTTATTGCCTCAGGGAACTAGGAAAACTTTTGGCTGATGTTTTGAGATATTCTGAATGAGAGGTTCAACATAAGAATTTTGTGAACAAAGTTGATGTAAGGTCACTATGTCTTTCTACAGGTGCTCTTGTAGTGTCACTTTTAACATTACCTGTGGCGTTGCTGATGCAACTCTTGCTTCTACCGAAGCTATATGCTCTCATAGCAGGTAAATTCACTCAATTATTCCTATTGGATATATTTCTAAAGTTGTTGAATCATTGTTTTCCAATGAATGATCTCACCTTCAGAATTTATCATTTATTTACTTGTTTGTGGCTATATCACATGTATTGGAATAGCTCAAAGAGTTTTTGAATGTATTTTTCTACAGTTTCTATCAAGTAAATAATTCTGTGGAGTTTTCAATTGTGTGGTGATTCTTGTTTAGTTCCCATGTTTCCTTCAGCAGAGAATAAACATTCAAAGAGGTTTTACGTGTATGCATGATTCTGGTTTGGTTTCCACGTCACCCTCAGCATACACATCCTTCTAAGACTATGAGCATGCCAGGGTGAGCTGATAAAAGCTAGGTTTGCCACAACAATCCTGTCATTTAGATTTGTATGCGTGGGCATGGTTTCCTTGGCTTTCAATCTTCAATCTGTAGATAATCATCCAGGTGGAATCGGTGAGTTTTTTTTTCCCGTTCATTTCGATTCCCTTAGAGAGAAAACTCTTCTCTAGAGTAAATAGTAAATAATGAGAGCAGTAACTACAGGATACACATCACTGGTTCGTCTCAGTGTGGGATACCTGAGGTGTTAGCAAACACATATTTGTGAATGTATTTGCTTTTTTCCATTGGGGTTTCACCCCTGAGGAAGCTTCAGCTGAGAGATGATAGGTCATATATTCAGGGTATAATTCCTTCTAGACGAAGTTCAATCACCCTGTTCATTTTTTATCCATGACCTTGGAGCAGATGTACTAATTAACAAGCTTAAAAAATATGAGGCAAACAAAGGGAAAATGCAAAAAGAGAATTACATAGGGGAATGAAAATGGAGGTCTTGTTGTGACACCTTACAAAGAAAGGAAGGACGCATGATGGATATGTTAAAGTTGACCAATGAAGCGTGTAAAAACTGGAGCTGAAGAACATCAAAATGCAGATAGAACACAAGCATAGTGTTGTGGACTGTGTCACAGGCGGAAAAATCCCCAAAACACTAATCCCGAACAGGAAAGTGAAAAATAAGACGTGGTTATCATCGATTAACTTCTGGAACTGGTTTTTATACCAGAACCCTAGTACAGGGGTTGAACCGGAACAGTCCAGTATGGTTTGACACTCAAGTAATAAACAAAAGATTACAATAAAAAAAATAAAAATAAAAATACAACTTACTCTGACACATGCCTTATTTCATGTTCTCTTCTTATTTCTGTGGAAGATTCCCTGGAAATGTAATAGATATTGTGCAAATAGTTCGAGTTGGCATAACACTCTTCTAATATGACTAGACAGGTACAATGGTTTAGCAAACTCCATGCTGGTTAATTTCCAAAGTGAGGATATATGTAAATATTCATCTGATTTAGATGTAATCAAGAACATGAGGTGTACTGCCTGTCACAGTATCAAAGATTGAGCGTTGCATTTCCTTGTCCTTTCCTCTCTCGCCGGAGATAGCCTAATTTTGTGATTTTATTTACACTTTCATTTTATTTTCTCATTTTTTGTGCCTATAAATCATACAATTTATTTCTTTCCATTTGTATTTCTAGCTCGTCTGGTGTTAGGTAGCATTTTGTTGTCCACATTGAGATTCTTCCGCCTTCAGGTATGAATTTTTTATGAATTCTGGTTTCGTTCTGAACAATGATCAAGTCCTTTCATTTTCCACTTCCAAGTTTCTAGAAAAACGGGTTCTACTATTGACGTAGGTTTTACTTTTGGATGGAACAGGTTAGAAGAAAATTCGGCAATGTGGTTGAAGGATTCTTTGCTGTATTAACTGCAGTTCAATTCCATTTTCTGTATTACTGTACCCGACCTCTTCCGAATGTGCTAGCTCTTAGTTTAGGTAATTATATAATCAGACACGGTTATATCTATATGTCATTTTTAATAATTAACTAAAAAAATACGATTCTCATTTATTTTGGATCCCTTATTCTGTTGATGATAATGGTTCTAGTGTACTTTATGCAGTATCCTCTCTCTTAGGATAGTGGTGTCTTTAGCAAAAGGTTCTTGATATTCTTCTGCTTCTTTAAAAGGAAACGAGTTTATTGGTATTATCAAATTTACAAATCATCACCTCCTTAAATCCTTATGGTCAAATCCTGAGTTGGAGGAGCTTATGCCTTACGCGATGATGACCATTAGTGCCAAGTAAAAACTTGGAACATGATGTCTATTTGTGATCTAGATCGGCTAATATGAAAGCTATAGGAGTCCTAGAGACTAGATCTTTGAATTCACCCGGAGCTGAACACGTGGCTGCCCGATAGCCTAACTAACAATTCAAGGACTTAGTTGTCAGCTGGCAGGAAGCTGCTTATTGTGTTATAGGCCATTGTTTAGTTGAGGAGAAAAAAGAAGAGCGAATGCCTTCTTCCTGGTCTTCCAAGATAAGGTGTCGTTCCACACCTGCAGTTAATGGAAAATGAACTTATTTGAGTCAAACCCATCATTTCTTCCTGGACCTTCATGGACTTTATCTGGGCACTACACAAAAGGAGAATATCCTGAGGGCCGAATGATGTTTTGTGTTATCTGGGGAGAATTTTTGTGTTATGTTCTTATAAATCTCTCTAGTTCTGTGGACCACTTTTCTATGTAATGCGGGCTTTACTCCAGTACCCTGCAATTGTAGTGATTGGCTTCCTTATGTTGGTGGGGTCAAGGTAAATTGTCTAGATGAGCCTTACTTTTCCCTTTTTGTCTAGCCGACTGAGGGGAAAGTCCGGTGACGTTGGCCACAGGCATAAGCCTTGTCTTTTCCCCTGGAGGATTCTCATGTCTGCAAGATTTTGGATCCGTAGGTACTATTTTCATGCTACTGTTAATCTAATAGGTGTAATGTTCATTGATTGTACTGCCTTTTCCCCTTGTACAAGGCTAGTTTCTTCACTCTCGCTTTATATTTTTAAATTACACATCAAGAACACAGTGCATGGAGTTTAAATTCTCAATTAACTCGACTGATTCTTTTTTTTCTTAGTTTTCTTTTTTAGTTCAAGGAAAGGAACAACATCTTTATTTAACCTTTTCTCTTTCTTTTTTAGCATCTTGTTAGATAAGTAAGGCTGTCGTGAACAGAAAAACCCTAGGCAGGTGTGCGGTGGAGGAAAATAGATTCTTTCACATTAAGTCTGGCTCGGGTCTGGTTTATATACCAGACCCATAGTACAACAATGAACCGGTTTGACAGTGAACCGGTCTAACAAAAAAACCGGTCCGTTTCCATAATGGCTTCCTTGGTATGTACCATTTTGTATGTTTTCTTCTGCTATCGCTGCTACATCTTGTATCTCTTGCCTATGTGGAACAGTAGTGGATAGTTTCCACCCAACAAAAGGAATTTTGCTCCGGTGACACATAACTGTAACAACACAAGTTCTGACGAGGCATTTTAATTATGTTCTGACATTTTCTGTCTTTTACAGTTAACTTAGCATATGCATTTTGGTTGGAAGGAAGCTTCTTGGCTACTTTGAGATGTCTGGTATATTTTGCCTTGCCCCATTGCCTTGTTTTTTTGAGTATTCACTCTTTTCATTTGTTCACTTTCATAAGTCATAATTTTTAGGTAAACAATATTGTATGAATCATCAGTGTAATTCTCATGTGGCATTGTCTAAATGTTGTCGGTCTCCCCTTTCGTTCGAAATTTCGCAACATAGACCAAATTTAGTTCTTTAGGGCTATGTACGAACTTTGTCATGCAGTCAAATTATCACTGCATGTAGCTTTCTTCCCCTTGTATATTGGGTTTCCACTAGCATGGCCAAATGTTGATAACTTGTATATTGTGTATAAAAGGTCTCTTTGTCCTTCCAAAAATTTGAATGGTGTTGATATGTGACCATAGTCTTTGTTGAGGCTTATCTTAAGTTATGAGAAAAAGCATGAAAACTAATCAAGTTATCAAGCTTTTACGTGAATAAAGCGTTTACATGGAAGCTAAACCCTAGGATAAACGACATAAAGTCAAAAAATTAATAATCATTGTCGCATTTTTTTGATTGTTTGTTCCCTCCATAAAGAACTTTACTTGTTATCAGCTTCTTGTTGCTGCTTGTTTACAGCAATGACAGAGAGTTACTTTGTAAATGGTCTATTTTTCTTATTCGATGAAGCTAAGTTCCTTGTTGGAAGCATGCTAAACATGAATAATCTTTGTTATATGGTTATCATGCTAAACATGAATAATCTTTGTTATATGGTTATCTGAAATTCTTTGAATATTTCTTATATCTCATGATACTATTTTGGTGGTAGCAGACCTTTGCAGTGCTCGTATTTAGGTGTGATATGCTGCTACTTCTTGGTCCCATTGGTCTTGGACTTCTACTGGTATGGTATTCCACTTTTATTGTCGGTTTTTGGGATGTTCGGTGTAAATATAGCTTCTCTAATTTCATTAGATTCTTCTTGTGACTTTGCAATCTTTCAACATCAATAAACCAAAAGTATTATACCTCTTCAGTCTCAAGTCATAAGATTCATCAATTACGTTCACAATGCCCATTGCTGCTTCCATAAACGCTCTTTATTGACCAATTACACATTTGTTAGGCCAAGTTCAGAGCTTAGTTGAATTCAGAGTCTCCAAAATACTGATAGAATTAGTCTTGTGTTCCTTTCCGACTCCTAGTCTTACACCCATTGACATAGCTCAAGAAGGTTCATTGACACGAGAGTTCACTTTAGCACAAGTATGCATGCTATACTATCAAGTCTTCTGGAATGTCAGTTTACTGTTTCATATACATTTTACTGTATTCTGGTCAATACTCTTACTTCAAGATTTTTTATCTTGCGATGAATTAGAACATTTATATCTTGGTTTAAAATTTTCTTTCGTCATCATCATCATCATCTTTTCATAGGTGTTGAGAAGAGGTTCTTTTTTCTTTACGGCTGCTCTCCTTTGAGCCTACACGTGTCATTGGGCCTCCTGCCCAATAGTATATGCGCTGATCCTAGCTTGGGGGTAGGTTGCTGGAAAAATATTATCCCCACCAAGCACATACCAACCTGGGTTCCTGTGTATCTTTTGAATTTCTGTTGTTGCACGAATGACTCTGAATCATGCTTTTCAATCATATGTGATCAAAGTGATATTCTTTAATTTCATGTCATATTCTATTATTAAATGGTTGGTTATTTGTTCTACCTTGTTTATTTTTGCTATTCATTTATATGTGCAAATAATAATATGACAATATTATTTTTGTTGTCAGAGGCAATCAATCTCTTTTATGGAATCGGTGAAATGCTGCATCAGTACTGCCATCTTATGCATAGGTTTGCTAATTCTACTTAGATTTCTAAATGTATGAAATATTTCTTATGCTGATGTCTTTCTTTGTGTTCCCTTAATGCAGGCTTAACATTGGTTGTTGACTCAATTATGTGGCGGAAAATAGTGTGGCCAGAGTTGGAAGTCTTCTGGTTCAACACTATTTTGAATCGAAGTCATGAATGGGGCGTATCCATGTATAATTAAATAACAAGACTATATTATTATCCTGAAATCCATAATCGACATTGATGGGCGTGTAAAATATGAAGAACGGCTACAATCCTTTCGATTCTAGTTGATGTTATCGAAGTAAATGAAAAGCAATTAATTTAGCTTGGAATTGGGGATGCAAATTTTCATATTTTTTGAAAATTCGAGCTCATCTGGAATTATTATCGGATGTGTATAGCATCCCACGTCCGTGTTAGTTTTATTTTCTTGTTTTTGTGCATAGAAAGGAACTAAAGGCAAACACTTTTGTCAGGGTCACATATTCCCACTCATTGGAACTTTTTTGATTCTGGAACTCGGAAAACATTGCGGGTTGAAAGTTCTTTCCATTCATTATTTGTAACATTTGGTCTAGAGAATTCAGAACTTTTTTTTCCTTTCTATTGACTTGTGACGCTTATTGGCGTGCTATTGTTTTATCTGCATTGCTGTTTTTTTTCTTCAAGTTGAGTTTGTCATATTTTTTTTTCCTTGACATCACTTTTTTTAGACACATTCATTTCATTGGTATTTCACTTCAGCTCTTCCGCGCTCACTGCTTGTAGCATATCCTCTTTGCCTGGTAAGTAGAGAAGATATGAACTTAAGATTAAGCCCTAATTAAGTCTCATAAGACATGCAAATCATCTGTAAGTGGTGTGGTGTGTGGTTCTTGTAGAATAAAAAATTCATAGCAAAAAATTAAGGTTTTCTGTCTTTTTTGGGGGTCAGATGTTTCCCTTATAAACTCTTTTTATGGTGGTCACATGACATTACAATTGGCCACTGCATTGCTTTCTCGCTTGATTAAGCTGGTTTTTAGTGTGAACATTGGGAAAAGGAGTGTTACAAATAATTCTTTACAGTAGTTGTTAAATTATTTTACCGTGATCAGTCAGAGTTGTTGTTGAATTCTCTCGACTGGTTTTTTTTTTTTTCTGATGTTTATAATCAGTCTGCTTTGTCAATAAACCTTATCCTCAATCTTGAATGAATGAAGATCACCTTAGCAATGTACATTTCACAGAAAATTTCGACTTCTATTTCCACTTTATCTTTTCTTTACCTGTTGTCCTCATGTTTTGAAGAGGGTTGCAGTCTTTGCTGACCTGTCTTGTATCCCGCGAATATCGACCATATTGTGGTTTCTTAAGTCTATCTTGTTGTGCTTGATGCACTGTAGACACTGCGGTAGGTTATGTAAGATTAGTGCAAGGGTTAGTTAGCTTGGGTTAAGTGACAATGTTGTTTCTATCTGTCATGTTTGCTGTCCATCAAATTTGGATTCTCAATCACTGAAGGTTGTACTTGACGGGTTTAAATCACCCCTTGCTTTCCAAGACTGATGAGCACTTGTTCGAAATGGATGAAATAGGCGAGTGGACTCTACTTTTACATTTGAAGGCATTGTTTAATCAATCATGTTGTGTATTTTTTAATGTTTACAGCTTGGAGTGCTACTTGATCGGAGAATTTGGCCGTACTTCTTTCCAGTATTCTCATTTGTTATCCTCTACTCAAAACTTGCTCACAAGGTCTGTTCTAGCCGATTATATTTTTTGTCCAATTGGTTAGTTAAATTTCGTGGATTGATATGGGACTTTTTTTCGTACCACAGGAGCTTCGTTTCATATTCAGTGCTATCCCGATTTTCAATTTATGTGCGGCAATTGCAGCTAGCAGATTGTATGTACCGTAAAGCTTTGGCTTCACTACCTTCTCTGTTACTTCAAAGTTTCTGAGGTGGATTTATCGTACTGCAAATTCTGATGATTTCTTAGTATTATGTTGAGGTACCTTAAGTTGCCCACGGTAGCTGACAATGTCTGAACATGAATCCATGCGATATGGTATCTACCTAACATTTTAGAAGTAAAACATCAAATATCCTTCGTGCCCCGAAATTTCTTAGTATTTTGTTGGAGCTAACTTACGTTGTCCACGGTGCCTGACAATGTCTGAACATGTGCGCATGGGCTATGATCTCTACCTAACATTTTAGAAGTAAAAAATAAAATACCCTTCGTGCTCTGAACAGCATGGCAATGGGAAAAGTAAAGCAAAAAATTGATTACTTTATGTTCAGGGTCAAAGCTATTAATCTTTCTCTGGAGAAGGAGAAGATTCATTATGTTATAGTATATATGATGAATCATCTATGTTCCGATGCGAGAAGAATTTTTAGCTTTTATCTTTGTTCTTTTGCAGATATAATAATAGAAAGAAGGGTATGTGGAGATGGCTTTACATTGCTATGCTTGGATCTTTTCTAGTCAGGTTTGATCACTGAACACAACGCTGCTAATATTTTTTTCACGCTGATCTTTTTGTTTCGTGATTTTAGTCTAGGGTTCTCTGTCCTAATATTTATGGCATCCTTCAACAATTATCCAAGTGCTAATGCTCTGAAAGCTTTGCATCATATAGGTATGCTCTTTTTATAAGTTTTTTTGTTCCTTACATCAGTCTTCTGCACATGCAACTCTTCAGAAACATAATTGGCAATGAAAAATTCCTGTGCTTGGAAAAAAATATGGGATCTACCCATTTATATCTACTTCATTGTTCAAGGGAATGGTACCTAGACTTGATAAATGCTTAGTATCGGGATAATATCGTGAACATTGTCTTGAATATCCCTGTTTTTGTGGAGTGATGCCATTCTGACAGAAATTTTGTTGTAAATCACATTATCATGAATTTCAGAGTTCAGATAATCTTGCATGAATTGGAGATTGTGTTACTAAAATGCTAGAGCATTTACTCGTTAGTAGCTTCATGAACTTCTAGCCGAATTCTGTCCGATGAAGATATGGCACAAATGATTCTTCAAGCAATCCAATTGAGGAGGATGCCTTTACTACTAGAGCAAAATGTGGACCTACTGACATTTTTGTACATTAATACGTGCGGATGTTGTGATTCTGGAACAGAACTAATGTGGGTTGTTGATGTCCTCTGACTGGCGTTATAGATATTGCTTCTGTTTGGAAATCATCTTATTCACCTTTTCGAGATATCTAATTAATCTTCTTTGATCAGGGCAAAATTTAAATGATACGTCAGATAAATGGGTTCACATTGACAGCTTCGCAGCAATCAATGGAATTTCTCGGTTTTGTGAAAATAATTCCCCGTGGAGGTATGATTTCTTTCCACTTCAAAGATGATAGCATTTCTATTTACAGTAAATATGGAATCCTATCTTAATCGGAACATGGTTTCAATAATTACAGTAGATAATTCGGATCAATGAGCTCAGAAATTTGAAACAGAAATAAACAATGGCACCCATTGGATATAGTTTCAATCTATGTCGATCCTATTTATTGATCTAGATCTTTCCTTGTATGACCTGAACAGGTACTCCAAAGAAGAAGGAATTTCTTTGTCCGAGTACCAGCACAGAAATTTCACATTTCTACTGAGGTGAGTTTTCTTCCCTTTATTTTTTGTAGCAGATGTTAGGCTCTGGTCCTGATCCATTAAGATAAAATGCTGTACATATCCGCTCCTAATTCCTCTTTTTGGATATTTATGTTATCATGTTAACAAGCACCCCTCATTTATATGGAGGCATGTAGGATGTTGGGTTTTCCCCAAATATGTGAATTGTTTGATTAATGTTCCCTAATTCAACGCTGAGATCGTATGTCTACAGTAGACCTCTTTCCCCCTCTCATTTAATCAATATTTTTGGTAACTTGCACAGTTCTCACTTTTTGGCTCCACCTGATAATTATACGGTGATGGCATGCGCAAAGTGGCAATCTTCTGCCTTTTGGAACGAAATGATTCCAAGAGACTCTGAAATTCCATACTTTTTTCAGTTTTTTTTCTCTGTCATTCAAGAATTTAGGGATTGACTGGTTATAGTTAAATATAGAGAGAGTGTTGGACTCATTGTGAACTTCACCCTATCAGGGCTTATGATGTAGCTGGTCTCTTTTTTGAAGAGGTTTATCCTTAATCTAGCCCATAGACTTGGCTTTGTAAAATGGGTTACTGGACCATGAAAATTTCATCAGAACCACCTGATTTGGTCCATATTTTGCCCACAACCCTCTTTAAAAAAATTGAGAAAAAAAAACTCATGTGTTTCGGAGCATCACTTTAACTCCTGATTATGATACTATTTTAATAATTTAAATCTGGTGCCTAATGCAGAACTGTTTGATGGGTGATGGATAATTCAGAGCTCCCTCCATGAGTGCATCACATGCCGAAGGGCACCTGTATATTCTTTTCTTGCATGAAAATAGAAAAAATATCCTGCGATGAAGAACAATATATTTCATCATTTATGCCTTCTCATTAATATGCATCTACTTCCTCCTTTTTTTTTTTTTTTCCCCCCTGTTTCAGCGAGCATACTACAATAGAGGGGTATACGTGCTTGTTTGTGGAGTATGGATTCGCTGGCATTAAATATAGAATTGGTTTCCCCCCAATCGAGCTGGTTAGTACTCATTGCATATTTATCTATCTTCTAATGGGAATTAAATTTATTTCCGATTTTATTGTGCATGGCTTGTCTAAACATGAAAATGACGACTTGCTGAAGTCAGTGAGGTCCCTGAGTCAGCTCAAACCTTTTATTCTCCCGATGCAAACTTATGGGGCCATGGAATTCCTGTTCAGCAATGCTTCACATAATGGGAAAAATGTGTCATGTATCTTATGAAATCATCCCGATTTAGGTGAATTGATAATATTGTCATAACAAATACGCTTCTGGGCTAAACCTTTTTTTTTTTTTTAATTTATTTTTTGCAGTACAAGAAACCGAAACTCTTTGTACATGGACGTGTTGATAGTCATCAGACTTCCCTGACGGATTGGCCTGGCTGCTCATGACATCGAATCCTTTTAATTGCTTATCTCCCGGATTAGGTCACTTCAGGAAAAGGGTCATCTTCCAAAGCATAAAGTTTCTAGTTAAAGTAAAGATTTTGGTAACATTTTACGTGAGCTTTTGTTTCCCAATATATTACCGCTTTTTAATTGAGTAATTAAATTTTGGTTATTTAGGAGAATGGCAGACTTGGATTCTACCCTTTTTTCTGAAGCCAACTTTAGTTTGAAGGAGAAACTTCATGCACCTTTTTGAAACTCAAATTTTATGAATAAACTGGTTTCGAAAAACCAATTATGTCTAGCAGATAGAACTCCCCACATTCAAAATAGTTTAATGCAGGTATAAATAGCTATAAGGGTCATCATGGTACAAAGTATGCATTAAGGTTCTGTTAGACCACTGGGCCTAACTTATACCCGTAAGAAGACCAAAGGCAGGCCCGATATGAGAGAATGTCATGGGTCACTGATAAGTGAACTCGACATGGGTGGAAAAGGGTATTAAGACATTGTGGAGGTTGGGGCACACCTCGGAGCTCCATGTTAGGGTTTATCTTTCCTCTTAGCTTTCCCTTATTTTTCTCAGGTTATACTCTCTATCTTCAAAATAATGGATTACTACTCTACTTGATCTACTTCCTTATTCCATTGTTCTGATACCTTAGATTTGGTATTAGAGCTATGGGATGACTCTTCCGAATCTTGATGCTCGGCTTGCACACTTGGAAGATGATGTTGCCACCATTCGCTAGAACCTCAAGTTCCTCCACCAATGTGTGGGCCAGATCAGATACAATCTAGAGTGCCTTTTTACTCAAAAGTCCTTCAACACTCTAGCAAGGAGATTCTTCTTGCCAACCAGTTGACGACCTAGTCATAGAGTAGAGTCAGTATGATAGTCCAGCCTGGACACCACACACACCCCATCTTCAGGTTCATATGTAGTCAACCCAATGCTCATGACAGGGGAGGGTACATCCCTCCCTCAATTGGAGATCCTTTTGCTTAGGCAAAGACTCTAGGTAGTGGCTGTACCAAGTTGTTCTACTTCAGAATGAACCACACCCCCAAAAGACAACAAAATCCAAATAGCTGTGATGAAAATGAAAGTTGATGCACTCTTATGGTATGTGTGAACAGTTGAATAGTACTTTTTATGTGATTGGTTGGATTTTCAAACTCAACTCTTGGCTTATTTTGATGACTCTCATTCTGGGGACATCTACTAGCAACTTTTCTAAGCTCAAGTAGCATGACACAATGACTGAATTTCATTGCAAGTTTGAGTCGATTGTCGCATTCCTAATCAGAGTATCATTGTCCATACTATGGGGATTGTGCTCAATGGTTTGAAAGTAGAAATTATTACAGAATCAAGATGTTCAAGGTAAGTAGATTGAAGAAAATATTAGAGTTAGCCTAGATGGTAGATAGTTGACTTCTACACTTATGGTTGGCGTGAAACTTGAAACCAACTAAATCACTATAACCTACCCCTTTCAAATGGAATGACATGAAAATTGATCAACTTCATGGCTGCCAAATGGATACTCCTCAGTGCAAATATCTTTCCTGCAATCAGACTTTCTCTAACCACAAGATAACTGGGGGTCAGGACATTAACAATAGCAACAAGGTTTACTGCTGCAAAAATGCTTGGGGGTCAGTGTGGAGGTGCGACAGTTTGGATAGTGGATATTTCATATTGTTAGAAGGTGGCAGCCAAGACTTGATACTTGGCATCTAATGGCTACAGACACTTGAATATAACATCATATTCATTGGGGGCTACTAGTGATGTATTTTCAGGTGGGCGTCTAGATTGTCACACTACAGAGAGACTAAAGATTGTTAAACATACATAGGAATTTCTTTGAACGTGGTGACCATTAAAAGGAAACATGTGGAAGTCAATGACATGTCATAGCTCTAACTCAATGGGCTCATGAATGATACAATAGAGGAACGAGATCCAAGATGGGAATTTACCCTTTGACAAAAATTTCTAATTGTTTTCAAACCACTACAAAAGACATCACCCTCAGGAGATGTGGACCATGTCATCTACCTCAAATTAGGTACGCAGCCCATCAATGTCTGCTCCTTTTGGTATCCTCACTCACAAAAGCATACTTTGGAGAAACTAGTGAATGAGATGTTAGCAGCAAATGTATCTGCCCCTCAGTCAACTTGTTTTCAAGTGTAGTGTTACTTGTACAAAGAAAAAAAAAGAGACAAAATTTGACTTCTATGTGTGGATTATAAAGAGTGTTCAATTAGACGACGATTGTAGATCACTTTTAAATATCAATCAGTGACAAGCTTCTAGATGAATTATATAAAGCTGCAATCTTCTCTAAGTCGTATCTACAATCATGCTAATATCAAATATGTATGAGGCAAGAGTATATTCCTAAGATGACATTCAAGACCCATGAAGGATATTATGACTTCATAGTGATATCTTTTTGATTGAAGAATGTGCCACCAACATTTCAATCCCTCATGAGTCAGGTTTTTCGCCTTTACCATTGTAAATTTGTTCCAATTTTTTTTACTATATTTTCATTTATAAAAATAAAAAAAGAATATCAACACCATCTAGAGTAATTATTTTCATTGCTGCAATCAAACCAACACTATTTAAACTACAAGAAAAACTCTTTTAGTCATCAAATGATTGAATTCCTAAGCCATTGGGTCTCAACACGAAGAGTGAAAGTCAATGAGAATAAAGTATCAATCATAAGGGAGTCTCCAACACCAACCTCAACTAAAACATTACATAGATTCTTAAGCCTTATAACATTTTACTGCAAGTTTATAGCCAATTATATTAACATATCATGATTATTACATCAAGTACTCAAGGAGGATGGGTTTATATAAATTATTGTAGTAAAAGAAACTTTTCCAATGCCTTAAATTAGTTATGAGTTTGACATCAAGATTTGTCTTACTTGACTTCTCTTAACCTTTTGAACTTGAGATCAAGACTTCGAGACAAGAAATTTTGAGTGGTATTGACATAGGAGAAGAAATCAATTAAATATTTTAGTTGTGTTATCTCTCAAAAAACATGTCAACCCTAGATATGAAAGATAATTAATGGCTATAGTGTTAACGATTTATAATGGAGGCACTACCTCAATGATCAATAATTCATTACCTATGCAAACTATTACAACTTGGAATTTCTATTAGAACATAAATAAACACTGTCACAATATTAAAAATAGATTTTAAAACTCATCACCTATGAGTTTGAGATCAAATATAAGAAAAGGTCAAGCAACATGATGTTTGACACCCTCTCAAAGATGCTAATAACTTTAGATCTTCTTGTGATAGCAGTGACATGCCCATCTCCCTTGGACTTGCAACAAATAGGAAGTGACTTAGAGACTTCGACCCCAAGTTGTCCCAAATCATAAAGAACTTGCAAAGATATTTGATAACTATGTTTCATTATTCAGTAGTCCAATGGTTGTTGTGCTACAAGGATAAGGTGATCTTATTGTTATATTCCATTCTCATTCCTAAACTAGAAGAATACCATGGAGTAGCGGGCATACACTCTAGATTCTCTTGTACTTAAAAGAGAATTACTAGAAAATTATTTTAGGTTGCAATGAACAAGAAGATCTATAAATTCATTGCGAATTATCTAATTTGTGAACAACAACAATTACATTATCTAACACTAGTAGGCCTCTTGCATCTTTTACCTATTCCAAATAAAGCCTAGGAAGGACTATCAACTTCCTATGATAAAAAGATTATATTTTTAGTTATATATTAGCTAAAAAAATATCATCACTTTGTTCTAATGTGACACTTATTTTCAGTTGTAGACATTGTTGACATCTTTGTTAAAGATTTAATATGTTCTTCATGGGATTCCTAAAAGTATTGTATTTAATCACAATAAGGTATTACTCAACAAATTTTTGACAAGAAGTTCATTCATTACAAGACACTGAATTCAAATGAAACACTACATTTCACTAAGAGACAGATGTGCAAATAGATCAGAGAAATCGATGTTTAAAAACTTACATTTATTGTTTTACTTCCAACATGCAAAACCAATAGAACAGATGGATCCCATGAGTAGAACTATGGTACAATACATCCTTCTATCAATCATTCGAAACAATATCCTTTCAGACCTTATACCATAAGTTGTAGGTAGTGAAAGAGCAATGATTAGAGTGAGACACAATGTTGGATAATTTAAAGGAGTAACTCTCTCATGGGCAAGCTTGAATGAAGGCCCAAGCTGATAAATGTAGAATATGAAGTAGGTGACCATGATAATTTAGTTGTACCATATAAAGTACTTGGCACAATATTGCAATGAAAAAGCTCATTTTGTATTTTTTCACACCCTATGAGATCACAGAGTAGATTGGGTTTGTGGCTTATCATGTCTATCTTCCCTCATCATCCAAAATTCATAACAACTTTCATGTTTCATAGCTCAAGAACATCAACAAAGTTAACTTCTTCTAGTAATACTGTCTAGCAACATGGCTTGGGACGTCTAACTAGAGGAGATCCTTGATGTCTATCATATCTCCTAGGGACCAAAGGTTCTCGTGCATTGGAAAGACCAGCCCTTATTTGAAACCACATGAGAGCTGATGTAGGATGTCTACCTGATGTACACATTAGGGACAAAGAATTAAAAGTGGTGGGGGTTAGTGTTAGACCATCAGACCTAACTTATGCTTGCAAGAAGACCCCAAAGGGAAGCCTAATATGGGAGTGAACATCAGGGGTCACTCAGAAATGAACTTGACAAGGGTAGAAAAGGGTAAAAAGACATTGTGGAGGTTGGGGTGTCGTGGAGCTCTATGTTAGGTTTTATCTTTCCTCTCAATTCTTACCCCTCCTCTTAGCTTTCTCCTATTCTAGTTAAGTTCTACTCTCCATTTTTTAGAACATTGGATTACTACTCTACTTTATCTACTTCCCTATTCCACTATTTCAGTACCTTATAGGTTCTCATCTAGCATGCTGGCAATTTATCAACACTTATTTTTTCAAAAATATCAATGAAAAATACAAAGATATAACTAGAAAAAACTAACCTCAATAGTTTTGTAAACGCATTTCTTACAAACATGATGCTTGATTGAGCTGTTCAAAACATAATCCAATGAGGAGAGGTTCTAAAATTTATTTAATGTCAAAAGTCAAATGCATTAACATTTTGACTTGAAACTTAGTTTTGACATTTTGGTACCCTTTTAAAAGCATCACTAAAAAACACATTAAATTCCATTTGGCACATAACCCATCAGCTCCAACATGAAAATATTATTTTGCATTTATTTAAAAATGAGAGGATTTAGATGAGAAGGCCCTCCAAGACTCTAGTATGTTCTTGTCGTTTTTATGATACCCTTTTGGAAATATGCTCAAGGCTACAACTGTGATTTTATTGAGACACCTCTTATTACTCTTTATAAATATCAAGACTAGGTCAGTGAACATGAGATGGACCCAACTGATTTTATTGAGATTCTCTATGGGTCTGGTCTAAGAACCTTGGGACTCATATAAGCAAGCCCATTCATCAGATCGCTTTCTGGGTTGACCCAAGTCCCATTATTTTCATAATTTTTATATTGAAATATTTGCATATTTTCACCATTTTAATATTAAAGTATCCGGGGCATGTGGCCAATGGTGGCTTTGTATGAGCACATTGTGGAAAGGCACCACTTTTAGGCGTATTTATGTAAAAGGCCTTTCTAAACGCTCTCGGTCTCCCCTTCACCGCTAGGGGAGTCTGAAAATTTAGCCCTCTTCTTCTTCCTCCCACATCTTCCACCCCAGTGAACTACCTCCGATCTCTGCTTCGGCCCGGAGTCGTAGGGGTGATGAACGCCTCGACAAAGTTTGGCGGGGGCAGAAAGCCGACGGGAACGCCGTCAATGGCCTGGTCTTGCGCCGTCGTGATCGTCTCCCTCTTGGCCGGCGCCTCCATCGTCCACAACGTCTACAAGCCTAACTTGGTCTCTCTCTCGCTCTCGCTCTCGCCAGCGCTCGTCTTCTTTCGGCGAAATGGTGATGTAGTCTCTTACCCTCTTTCCGCTGTCTTCTGCTCTCCAGACGTTGCCCCCGGTTGAGAGCGCGGACAAGGAAAACGAGGGGCACCAAGGGTGAGCCTCGGATCCACAAATGATCGGAGTCGCTCAAGGGCCTGCTGCATATTGTCTGGCAGGGATTTCACTCCGTCCGATCTAACCTTGATTTTAGAATACTTCATTCAGAGGACTTTGACATGTAATAAAACAGTGTTAGAGAGATGATCAAGAGGAACTCCGCGCTTCAGACATCATCTTGGTGTCTTCATTCGGTGGAAAACTACTTGAAATTCTTGCAAACTTTGGAGGATTGCTTGCTGGATAAAGAGCTTTTCTTATGATATGAACAGCCTAGTTTCCCAATTTTAGGCATCCGGTAGATCATATTTTATCATATTTTAAAGGCAGGATATTTAAGAGAGTCGTGTTTAATTGAATGGCTTGCTAGGTTTATGCATTAGCTGAAGTGTTCCTGTGTCAATCTCCATTGACCTGATCTTGCAACTGTTTCTTCTTCTTTTTTTCTTTGTCGTCAGCTATTTCTCTAACATTTTTTCCCCAAAATCTGTTGGGAGATGAAACTTGGTAGCATGGCATATTTTTAAACATTCAAATAATTAAAATATTATCCCATGGCAGAAAATAGAAAAATTCTAGTATGCAAGGTGGTGAGTCCAGTGAGGTTTGTATACCAGCTGAGACGAACTTTGGTATTAATTAAGAAAAGAAAAGGGAACCAACAAGCTCCATGAATCAATAATCTAGACATCAGACTGCTAATTTAGGTTGATCCTGCTATATCATATACTAAAGTTTTGGCTATGGATGACTGGTTTCTTGCCGGTTTTGCTACTTTTGGTGTGGGCTCCCTTTGATTATAAGATCTTCCAGCCCTATGGAGGTGGGGTGGGGTAAGAAGAAGAGGAAGAAGAGGAAGAAGAGGAGCTTTGGTGTGGGGGAGGACCAGCTTGTGCTCATTGTTCAGGCAAATGTAGAAATATTAGTAACCAAGGGGAAGATTTAGGAAGGGATACTTCTACTTGAAGCCTGGATTAGAAAAATGTGAAGGGTATCTCCATAAATAGTTCTAGTAAGAACCCTGAAGTAGAAATTTTCTAAATCCAGGCCATTCCCAAAATTTAAATTTTGACCAGAGTATTCACATATAAATGGGTCTAAATAAGGACCCTGATGTAAATTAAAAAGTCTTATGCTCATTGGTGTGGAGCTGATAGATTCCAACAGGCATCCTCGTTGACCTCCTGGGCTGCTCTTGGAAAACCTTCTCGTGGGTAGTTGATGGATGCATCAAGAAAAGATGATGCTGTGCACAGAATGGGGGACTTAAGAGTCATGGCTTCTAAATCCTAAAAGACTCTAAGAATTAGGGTTCTAAGGATTCGTTACATGGTGTGGGGATCTGGGTCGACAGTGTTCATACAAAAAATAACAAACATTTGTCTCAAACATGTCTTTTATTTTTGATGCCCAGATCTTCAAATCAGTTGATACTCAATTTATATATATATATATATATATATATATATAGATTTTGGAAAGTTCAAATGCACGACTGGTTTTAAAATATTTAGGCAGAAATATATCGCTGCTAATTTTTGACTGGGTTTCTCATTTATTTATCTTTTATATGATAAGTCCAGATACCCACCTGAAACAAAAATTCTCCACACAAACGAATCCTTTTCATAAATCTTGAATAGGTTTCTGATACATCCTTTATAGTTGAAGTCAATCTGGAGATTACCGGCTAAAGTAAACGAGATTGAAGTTGATGCAGGAATGGGGATGATATATGACGTAAATGATGTTCATTTGCTGCATTGGATGGTGCGTGGATGTGAAGAGAAACTTGATCTAGTAAATTATTTCAGCCATCAATAAATTATTTATTTCTCATATGAACGAGTATAAAATGATGCTCCCGTAAGTTATTGTGCCTTCATTCTAAATTCAAATGAGTCCAATAGTATATACATGGGACAAGATGTGCATCTGCTGCATTGGAAGGTGCATAGATGAGAAGAGAAGATCTAGTAAATAATTTCTACCATCAATTCTCATACAAATTATTTATTTCGAGTATGAACGAGTATAAAATGATGCTCTGCTAAGTTATTGTGCCTACATTCTCAATTAAAATGAGTACAATAATATATATATATATGTAACGTTATCTTTTAAACATGGTGATCTGGCCGATCTGGTCTCTATCTAATCGCCCAATCCCGCTGAGTTAACTTATTCTTAAAGGAGCATGACTGAGGCCAATGGGCGACCATCATTCAGAGGTTTCGCCAGGTACACGCATTGGCCTCAGTCATGCTCTTTAAGAAGCATGACTTATTCTCACATAATATTCAGCATAGCACCTACAATTCAGTGATCAATACACGCATCTGATCAATGCAACCATCGTAATGTATCATGCTAAGGGCCACCACCCAAGGCTTTTAAGGCTGCTGTGGAGGCAGCCAGCTCAGAAAAAAATCAAATCATGCCCTGATAGAAACTTGAAGACCTATGACGGGTATCAAGCGTCATGATACACCAAAATTATATAATTAAAGCTTAGGGATGGTCACCATCTAGGGTTTTCAAAATTCGATATGGATTCCCAAAAATCTGAACCCAATCTGATGGCATATGCCCAGGCATCTGACACTTGATAAGTCATTGGAAAGAGATATTTTCCAGGGTACGTAGAGCGAACTTGGGAGAGGACGAGTTCGCTATGATAGATGGCTGGCTCTAGAGACATAGATTTTCAGTAATCCTACCAAGGAGGCTCTGCTGGGCACCACATTAAATATCAGTTGAACATGAGATTTCCAAGTCAACTACCAAAGTAATCAAGAAGCTGTCAAATGAAACCCCCCCGCCCCCCAAACACACTCTCCTTCATATGCAGGTCAGATCTAAGGGTTCCTAGTGGCACCCATTCCTTTTCTGGAGCAAAAAATCTGAACACAAGCACGTACACAATGCATCATTGATAACGTAGTGAGTAGCAAGAATGGGATATGAAATGATACTCACTATGAGGCACAGGATATATGATTCAAAGGTTTATTCAAATAGTAAAAACTAGGAAACTTCCTTCAAGTATCCATGAGGGTCGATAAAGGCATGATTTTGAGAATATAAATTAATGTAGATCCGTTACTTTAGTGATTTACAAGAAAGAAAAACGCATTATATGGATTAGATGCACAAGAAATTTATAGAGCTGGGTTTACCTGTGAAGCCATTCCCGAATTAAGAGAAAAATCCAGAGTCATAATTAAGATACAAATGGCAGAGATCTACGGCGGGCCATAACCCCCTGGTCGCCACCATCTGGGCGGAGGAATGTGGATGCCCTTCATGGCGAGCACCTCTAGAAAGTCAACATTTTCAAGACGTCTGTCAGGTTTCTTCGAGAATTTGAGCAGTAAGTCAATCAATTCAGACTCAGAAGGCAGCATTTTTGCCATAGGTCCCTCTTCAAGGGAATTCCTGCTTGGCAGGAATGAGCTTTGCTCACTCTGACCATGCCCCAGAGCTTGCTGATTCTCTAGCGGCTTCAAGCCCTTGACTGGAGCCGACACAGAGGGATCTGCCCCCTTGGCCTTCCCCCCTGTATGCACGGACTGACTATCATTCCCCTCCTCGTCCACTGGAACCTGGAAAGATGGCGGTAGCTTACGCAAACCGATTGCTCCTTTCTCAGAGAGCTTGGGATTTCCAACGGCAGCACCGATGAAATCCTGTCTGTCCATCTGATTCTGAGCCACCGCCGGCAGATCCAACGTGACTTTTAGAGCAGCATCACCAGGAGCAGGGTTGGCACTGGCTCCACCATGGGAGTCGTCTAGGACCTCCTCCCCTGGGTGTAGGAGAGGGAAGTCACTGTGGTCAACATCCCTGGTCTTTGAGGACTCACCATTCGCGACGATCTCCCCGTCAGCTTCCAAATGAGAGTGATCAATCTGAGACTCCACATTCTGCGCTGGCTTCAATGGCTCTTTGCGGCTTTCGCTGAGCTTCAACCCCATGCTTGCAGCGCGAGATGCTGCTGCAGAGAAGCAGATCACATCGGGCTCCTGAGTGCTCTCGTCAGAGAAGGCGCACAATCTCTTACTCTTCCTAAGATCCACCAGCGAGCCGATCACATCCGCTTCCTCTTCTGGAGTGCCCTTCCTCTTGGAAACCCTAATATGCGTCTCCTCACTCCTCCCAGAACGGTTGTCGACGCCATTGCATTGATCCGCCAAATCCTCCACCCCCACGGCGCCGCCGGCGTGAAGCTGCCCGTCTCCAGGCCGATCCACCTCGCCGTCACAGCCGCCATGGCGCTCGGGGGAGGAGGACGAAGAAGACCGGTGGCTATCGGACGCGGATCGCATGATGAGGGGGATGGCCGAGATCCTGTAACGCGCGGCGTCTTCTTCCCCATCGCTGGAGGAGGAAGCTGGGGAGGAAGACGGTGGCTGGCGGATGAAGCGGGAGGAGCGAAGCCTCTCCTCCTGAGACGACGAGATCTTCCCCGCCTCGGCGGCGATGAAGTCGAAAGGATCGTCCATCTCCGCCACTGCCGCCGCCGCCGTCGTCTCTCACCTCCGCTTCCCAGAGGTCGTAAGGGAACCAGTGTGGAAGAAGAACAATCCCGTTTCTGCATCTCCTCGAATGAACTTACCGCCTTTGTCGAAATATCCACCTACTTTGGGGGCCGAGCGGGTGAGGCAGTGACGGCATCCCTTGGAACGGGGGAAAGCCGAGGCGGTAAACGCAGAAGCAGAACCCGATGCTTGACGGCAGATAATAATTTCTAAATTTACCCGTAAATTCGAAAATAACAGTTGGGCCTAGAAATTACGGGCCGGGCCCGGAAAATTTTCGACGAAATCCAATCCTTTTCAACTATATTTTTATCTCCCTAAGAAAGGACACAAATTAGTTTCCAGCCCCCGGAAAGTACAACAGCCTATATGCTCTCACTCTCTCAAAATTCTAGATTAAAGAGAAGAATAATTATTTAAATAACCGGTCGAGTGCCGTCTGGAATATGGGCCTGATGGGACAAAGTGGGCCGCAACATAGCCCACATACCCTCACCCAATACGCAACCAGCGAAGTGTTTTTTTTTTTTTTGACCAGGGAAATTATAGCCACCCCCTCATGAGAGAAATAAAAATAAATAAACAGTGAATCAATCTCCCTTGACCAGGGATACAAATAGCAATGTGGACATGGAACCTACAGAAATCGGCAGAATCACTCACTCAGATCGTCGGAGAAGGGAGGAAGATCGAGATGCCTGAAGATCTTGCGGCCGGTTGCGCGAATCAGGAGAGCTTGGCTCGCTTCGATCGCAGGTGCTCGAGCCAGGCCAGCGCCGCCGCCTTCTCCGCCGCCGGATGCGCGAGCTGCCACTTCAGCAGCCGGTTTTGCTGCGGGGAACGGAGATTTGAGTGATCGTTGTTGCAGTGGTGGCGATCGATTGGAGGAAGAAGAGGAGGATCGGGGAGGGCTCACCCATTCCCTGACTTGAGGCCCGCCAGTCTTGAGTCTCAGCAGGTCCATGACCTCGTCGCCCTTCACCAGCGGCTTCATCTCCCACACCTTGTCCAGATCTGGATCGTAAACAATGAGTAAACAGTTAGAATGATTGGACGAGAAGAAGTGATAAATTGCGGTCATCTCTCTCGAACGTGGTAAGGACGACGACGGCTAGCGTTAGGTCTTCAGACAATGAGTACTGGACGAAGGAAGAACAGGAGGAGATGGTCGATCTCTGGTAATGGCGATGGAATGGCTCAAATGGTTCAACAACTCCTAGTGCCGAGTAAAATATCATGAACCGGACTGTAGACTTGCTCCAAACGGAAAGTAGGTGTAAGAGAGGTAACTGATACAGAATGGATCCCAGCAACCACCCTCACAGATCTTGGAAGAGGCCGACAGATGGAGAGGAGCCACGTTCATGCGGTGGTGATTTTCCTCGATTACCATGGCGAATCTCAGGTAAGATTTGATCTCCTTATTCATTATATACAGAATAAATGATCCCAAAAATATTCTTAGAACCCTAACAGAATCGAACGCTACCATCCCCTGCTTTCGTCACGGGCTTCATGGTGGGTTTTCTGAAGGTACCTAACCATGAGTAGAATTCAAAGATAACAGCTATAATTGATAATAACCAAGTGATTATGAAGATAGTTTGAATGGACATTACTTGTCATGATTCCAAACTCCGATTTTCTACATTAGTTAGCGGAAATAGAAATTCTTATATAAGAATATGCAATATCAAGACCAGCGGGGATTTTCTTTTCATCATCGTCTTCAGTTTTTTCGCGTACAGCATTACAGATCAAATATGCAGATAAGAAAAGAACATAAACAGATAATCTGGGCTCGGAGAATACTTGCCTAGTTCAGTGACAATTGTGTCATGAACGCTCCTGTACATCTTGCTGGCATCCTCAACCTCAAAGTTTTTAGCCAGGAAATCTTCGTTGTGATGAACTCGTGGGTATATCAGAGTGGATATTAACAGAGCCACCCGCCAGAAATCCTTGATTTGTCTAAGAAAGAGCCCTACAAAGAATCACAGTGATGCTCAAACCATTTTAACTAATAAAAAAAATAAAACCTTTTCTGATAATAATGTAATGGACAAAATAATTCAGAATATAAAAATCCACGATTATATAATTCACAGATAAATGATATTACCAAAAAATGAGATGTACCTCATGGAAAGGCATTACTTTTAGCCTACATTCCAAAAACTCATTATACCTTGTTATTTATCAAGATGGTCATTACATGATATTTATCAAATTCATTAGACTCATTATCTCAATCTGAGTTGTCTATCCTTGGACCATTATCATGTTTGAAGACCTGTTTATATAGATTGATGCTTTGGCGTTAATTAATGAAGAAAGAGATCATGCATGCCTCAATTACCAAGTCCACACTAAGCCGATGGGCCATGGTATTAGATCAGATCACTGGACAAAAAAGTCTTCACTAATTCAAGTGGGTCGCTGACCATGAAGTCAAAATGTTCATAATAAGTCAAGAGAGCCACCTTACAGGCTCACATGAAGTCAACGGGACCGTTTTTAGCGGTAAAAACTAGCTGCTCACTAGATCCAAGTCCCCAAATATCATCACACAGAAACCAAACTAATTCAGAAGTATAGTAAAAAAAAACGTAAAGAGGGGAAAAAAAAACTATGTACGAGAAGAGCAAAAAAGATCCAGCACAAGAAGAGATTTGCCAACCTGCCAATATCCGCTTTTTTGAAACCACCGGAAGATCAAGATAATCATCTCCCAGTTCTGCCTCGGCCAGATCGGATGCCTCATTGGACTCCAAGAAACCAATCAATGATATGAACTTCTCCAATACATTGTGCACGCTAACCACCTACAGAAAAGAAGGCCACAGAAGGGCTAATAGGCTCAAGATCGGTGAAACCAGGCAGGTGGACTTCGTCCGAGCAGATAAGCAATGAGAAACTAACCGTTTCAGCGTCGCTGGCTTTCAGCTTCAGAGAGCCGCGAAATATGTGGCTCACCACAGGGATCTAAATTTAATTCGTAAGCTAAAATTAGTAAAAAAAAATTAAAAAAACTATGAAAAATCCTAATACAAGGGGGAAAAAAAAATTACCTCCTTGGATTTTTTATCCTTAAAGATTAAGGTTCTCAATGGAAGAAACAATGCTCCATACAAGTAGAGCCTGCGATGGTCGTCCTGAGATGAAGAGTGGTGCAGAAAATCATCAGATAAAATCCAATACACTGAGAGATTGTGATACCCTTGCGAAAGTGATAGTGGATAGTTCGTGATTAAGGACTATATCATGGGTGATCACTGATAGAAAAAGAACATATATATAACATTAGCTGTCAAATATATACGATCAAGGAACTAATCAACGGAAAAAAATCGGGAGTGAAATGTATGGGAAGTCTGTGTTCTACAAGCAGAGACTCTGCAGCTGCACACACTCCCATCAGCAGTTGGTCCCCCAGAAGCAAGTGCTCACTGTAACATAATAAACATGATCTCAAACCATTTCTAGGAAACCAGGGCATCCAAGGCCGTCTTTCAGGTTGAAATTGACACATGTGAAACATGGCTAGAATTTAAGGTGATAAGTTTTATATATATATATATATATACACACACATGAACTTATGGGGAATTGTGAGATGACAAGGGCTATTTTTTTCCGAAGTTCCCAAATGAACCAAAAATCGGACCAAGGCAGTTAAAGAATCGGCCAATTCAGCGACAAGAAAATGGTGATAACGATGTGGGGGTATAATGATAATGCAAGACATGACTTAAGGTAATTTTTTATTGAATTCGTTTACCCTTCAGGTCATGATTACAATAAAAACTAAGCATTATCTAGGAGAGAGAGAGAGAGACAGAGAGAGAGAGGAAAAAAGACAGGGAGAAAGAGAGAGGGAGAGAGAAAGAGAGGAAAAAAGACAGGGAGAAAGAGAGAGGGAGAGAGAAAGAGAGGAAAAAAGACAGGGAGAAAGAGAGGGAGAGAGAAAGAAAGAGAGAGAGACCAAATGAATCTTTTAGCCAGATTAATAAAACCCTGGACTCCAATGGCATTTCTCAGTGACCAAATGAAAAATAAGGGCTGATGAATACGGACATGAGCACATCATGACAGAATACCTTCTCTCTTTCACTAAGTAAAGTTAACTCACATTTAATATTGAGCAGCCAAGAGACTGGAGAAGATTCCATGCAGCATTCATGTATCCCACACAGAGTCTGACATAGGTTAGAGTACACCAAAATAAGGGCGTGCTTATAAACAAAAGAAATTGAAAAAACAAAACTAAAGTGGTACAAAGGAAATGAGGCCATGCACGAAGCTTGGTAAAACATTAATAAAAATTAAGGTGGCACGCACGAAGCTTATAAACCTTCAACCCCTGTTTCCCAACACACTCAAGGAGTCACAACCTTCACCCCCTCTGCGCACCATGAATGAAGAAGAGAAGAGTAGAGGCCAGAAGAGAACTACTGAGTCCTAATCCTTGGACGAGATGTTCTGGAGAAGCAATAAATGGTATGCATCTTTGATGTCTAGGAACCGAATAACGCATCAAGCATGCATATCTGCAGGGGTTGAGAATAGATGTTATGGATGTTTTACCTCGTAAATGATAAATTTAATTGGTCTGAAGATAGTCCTCGGGTAAAAATATCTGCAGCTTCCACAGACCAAGTCCCAATCTATCTCCATGTGCTTTGTCTCGCCAAGTTGAACTGAACTATTTGCATTACAGATCCTTATTATCATAGTATTACTTCAAAAGGAGGATGAACCTCGAATCAAATATCTTGAGAGAACCTTAAACCAGATTATTTCTATTAGGCAATGCATAGTATCGTGCTCAAAAATTTTATATATGATCCAGAAACAATATTTTACTTCTTCCTCTTCCAAATCATAAAATTCCCACCTGGATGAGTACAATATCATGTACTTGATCTTTTACTGCGTGATATTCAGTACTGTCATGCTAGCTAAATATTGGCCATGGTACCATGAATGTCCATGTAGTGATTTCTTCCATTTATATACTTGTGTGGTATCCCAAAAGGAAATATTCCCTGCAACATTGCGGAAAATTTAACAGAATAAGGGGCATTGAGGGTATCAAAAAAAGGGGCGAAGGGTGTCAAGTTGTCTCCCCTTGCAGAAAACCATGTTTGGGCCTTAAATAGGGCACGGTTTCTATTCGAGTGACGATGCTCAGAAAATATTTCTTTCCACATCTGAGGATCAAGATACTTGTACCATATTTTCATGGGGGAGAGAGGTTTTTGGACACAAGGATCATGTTTCAAGAAATCGAGCAGAAGACGATGGTGCATCATCAAAGGATGCAGCTGGACCGGCAAAAGGATAACCCGATGTACTTACTACCTGTATCTTTTCATTTGATTTTTTCAGTAAATCTGAGGAAATAGAAAATTAGCAGCCCTTTGGGAGTGGAGCCAAACCAATAACACATGAGATCAAAGGGATCATTAGTAAGTATTTACCCAAATGAGGGTATTCTTACAGATCCTTCTGTCAACCCAAATCAGTTCTCATTCAGGTTATCAGCATAATATGGAAACAGCTATAATCATCATTAATCACAACATCTGAGAAGTTTACAAGAAGGATTTGAAGAGATAATGATTTCATTATGGGGACTACACTCATGTTATTTTGAGGATAGAAAGGGATACAAAGGAATACATTTTGAGAAAAGTGCTACAGGAACTTCAACAAGATGAAAAAGTCAATGAAGTTATTGGTGAGGATTGACCAAGGAAATAAGTCTTGTTATTTTCCCATTTCCATCTAGCTTCTGATGGCAGTTCAGAGTCAGAGACCATATATTTAAGTACGACTTTTAAGTGCACACGAAAGAGGACCTGAATGAGTGGCATCACAGACATGGTTGCTAGAACTGTTTTTCCATTTATTGGTGTGCAGGATACAAATGATGTACTGGAAATGTTTATGAGAGTTCATGGACCGCATACTAGGCATACTTCCCTTTCAACTAATGATTGTGGCACCAACCACACCAAGAACAGTCTGTTTACCACAGCCACATAGAGTAGAGTGGACACGAGGATCACTCAGATATCTTTTCCTAATTTCTCTCATCAATATTTCTTAACTTGATGTCAAGTTTTCCCATTTATCAGTACAATTATTGTAATTTAACTTTCGAGAATCGTGAAATAAAATGAGTCATGTTAGTAACTTTTAAGATTCATAAACTTGGAACGACATGAACTTTGCATTGGCTGATTCCGAATACCATACCTTTTTCAGAGGCAGTAAGCTCAAATCTCAGAGATAAATCAGGATCCAGGAAGTTCATAACTCAGTCTGACTCAAACGAGTTGAAAAGCTCAATAAATCATGGACTAAAACAAAACTTCATGCCAATAATCCTTTTCCCCCCCTGAGAGCATAAGTTTATAACATACTTTCATCATCACTCAAACCTATCGGAGGATTACAATACAGACCGAAGTAAATGTCTACATATTTTCATCATTTCCTATTTGAGATCTACTAGCTCAAAAGAACAACGAAACATTTATGTAATTTATGGAAAGCAAACCTGTCAGTTCTTTCCACTATTGTAAGCTCTGAATTATGCGGAAGAGAAAAGACAACCCAAAATAATTGTAAGTCACTTAAATAAGTCACCGCTTTAACTGGATCTTTATCAGAAATCATCAAATCAACCTGCGCAACAAAAGAAAAAATCGCTTGCGATTGCAAGATAATTGGTATAAAATGAAGAAAGAGATCTCACAACAAACCACAAAATTTAATAGGCCTAGAAAATTGTTTTAGAGAGAAACAGAAGACAAAAAAGTACTTCGTGACCGATTCTCTCTCTGCTGACTTTGTTGGCTATTGCAGACTTGACATCTTCGTGGGCAGCAGCGTTCTTTACGCCATCATCCAATGTAAATCCAAATCTTGCACCTGGGTAAAAGAAAAGGATGAGACACGGTATAAATTATATAACTGAATCAAGAAGACCACTCTAAGGTTAAAGCTTACCCAAAAAACAGAGAGAGTAATTTAAAGCAGCGACTAATCAAAGATGAAGATGGGAACGCTGAGAACATTCTACAATCATTCTTCAAGAATCGGGATAGTGCAAACCTAAATAACTCTTGGCTTGCACTCACCCCATCATCATAAATGGCCCGAGGATAAAAAACTTCCAACAACCTCAACACCGAATGGAAGCTGGATCCAATATGGGGAAATAAATTTAAATATGTTTTGTGTTTACATACGCAAAATATCATTGCCAGTATTGCAATAATAGCTAGATTCAATAGTGGTTGCACATGCTTTCTGTACTTCTCTTTTTGGATTTTATTTCACCCGTTTTTCATATTGCTGCTGATAACATGACTGGGTCACAGGATAAAATTTTAACATCAGGAAAAATGCAATTTTCATTCTATCATCCATCAAGAAAAGTTATGATATAAAAATAACTTAAGAAAAATATCATGAAATTTTGTGGCAGAGTTTGGATATGTTCGACCTACTAAGAAAAACATTATGGACAGCAGAAAATGACCTTAAAACTACTTTGAATTATTAAAAAGAAAATCAAGAAAGATTGTTAATGCTATCTTCTCCAATGAAAACATTAAGCTATACAGAGATCTCCAAGAGATAAAGCAGGTCTAAGGTGGGAAATTTCGACAATTACCAAAGCGAATAGCTCGTAGAACTCTAAGAGGATCATCCAAAAATGTTGCCATTGGAGGTAACGGAGTGTTGATTATTCCGGATCTAAGATCTTCAATGCCTGATAAATTGGAAAAAAAAAGGTGGGGAGAGGAGCAACATAAGCCAAATGACACCCAACTTTATATAGAAAATGGAAAAGAAAGTCACCTCTTCCAGTTAAATCTTCAACGGAATTTGTGTTAATGTTATAGAAAAGGCTGTCAAAAACAAGAGGTTCAAATGTTAGTATAATTCAAAAAAGACGCCCAAATTTTGGAGAAAGACAGCCATAGCAAGGTTTCAGTTCCATCAATGATTGCATATTATCACAGGGGCATAAACTAATGGAAACGTGCATTCTAATTAACCAAGAGAAAACTAAAGGAGATTCCTTCTTGATTGCTCAGTTAAAGAAGAATAATCTAAAATGAAACCCACCTATCAGCACTCAAAAATCTATAGAAATCATCGAGAAATCTTATCTCATCTGCTAGCATACCAACTGAACACTACCTTTTTGGGCTTTTGTGGAAGTGTTCCTAATACTTTCTACTGGAAGTGCACAAATGAAGGAAAAAGCGAGACATTACAGAAAAAAAATACCTGTTAATGGTTAGATCTCTTCTATAAGCATCCTCTTCAGCAGTTCCAAAAATCTACATTTGATGAACATTCGAAAACAAATATTTCATTTCGAGTGGCAGACATGAAATATAAAATCATTCTTTTTCCGTGAATTCTGAATAGATAGCATCTGTTAAATTTCTAACTAACCATTCTATTCGCCATAAATTTTCACAACCAAACAGAAGAAATGTTGACAGCTAAAATTCACCATCCTTGAGTCCAAGGCAGATTCGAAATCGGTAAGCCAGGCCTAGGATTTATACCAGACCCACAGAGGTAGGTTTGAATTGGGGTCAGGGCGGTTCTCCAGTGAACTGGACCGGACCAAACCAGTCTGATAGAGATACCATAAAGAGAAAGTAAAAATAAAATAAGCAAAAATTTTAGGAACAGCTTCATTTCGTTATCAGTTTATTGATCGACATTTTTCATTCTGCTGTTTCTATAAATCGAGGTAATATTTCCTCAAGTTGGGTTGTATCTGAATCAAGTTGAGTTGCTACCAAACAGGGCTTACTCACGTGCCATGCTTTACATGTCGCTGTGAACCATAAAAAGAAGGCTAGAATCAGATTAACTTACTAGGGTTTAAAACTTGGCAACCCCTACCTTCTTTAAAGGCTTTGACCAGAAATCATATCAGGAAGAACAAGAGATGAAAAATCATACCAGGAACTACCATTGCTGTTCCCACAAACATAACTGCCCAGACCAAATGATTGTCATTTCTTTTCTTCTCTATTCTCTACCTTCCCCCACTCAACAGACATCACAGCGATCTGCCTCTATCATCTCTACACAGGAACCATTGGCGAGGGATCAAGAGAGATTAGGATTGTTTTGGGAAGAGACAGGAAGGATGGGACGAGCTGGTAAGTTACCTCTACTTGAAATCAATTCTGAAAAAAACATAATTACAAATACGATTATATCACAAGTGTCATTTTTTTGTTTACAATAAAGCCCAATGCAATACAATACGTTAAGTAGAGTCAAAAAGAGGTTGACAGAAAAACAGACAATGGCCGAACCGAATAAAAGAGGGAGCGTAAACCATGAGATAGGTGAGAAAGGATAGGGAAACCAATTTGGCCGTCAGACAGCAGTGTCGAATGGGTGGCGGACATTATACCTGCCCCTCCCTTTCTATGTTTACGAGATGAGCTACATAATCCGGTGGCCTTCATCCAACTGAGTGATCTCTAAATGCCATTTTTAGCAACTTTGTGACTTGGCTCTTTTAAACTTCGCTTTTTCTGGTGCAATATAACATGATAGGGATGGTAACAATTTGAAATGGCCAATTCCATAACCGTATTGCTTTCACTGAATCCTATTCACAACAAGAGTCTCATATTTTTAATTTCTCCACCTTGTTCATTTCCCACCACAAAATGAGTTTAAACCTAGCCAAGAGGGAACAGATACTTTTTCACTACCCCAGTTACCTTAAAATTAGAAAAATTATGAAGCTTATGATCGGGTAAATACTTATGGAATTTAAATAACGGTCTCCAATAGTGTTAGTATCAAACATCCCAATATCCCAGCCAGATAATGGAAATCTTTCTTCAAGATCATAAATTCAGGAGGACCTTTTCACCAGAAATTCAAATCTGTTTTTAATCGTTAACTGGTCCATATGAAACTTTAAAGGACACAATTATCATCTAAGACTTGCAGTGGACTCGCCCATATCAATTCACGTTATTCCCAAAATATGATTCCTAACCGAAGAGGTACTCAACTGAATCATGATTCACAATACTACTAATTTATCAAATAACGGTAACACTGAAAGAACTAAGAAATTTATTTAAATAAACAGTATAATATTGGTATTAGCGAAGTGAAAGAACAATCGCAGTCCTTTAAAACTATTTATAATATGTTTAATACTAGATATGAACTAAATTGGCTTTAAAATAGTTCGTCAGCCAAAAATGGTCTCTAGATACATTAGAATGGCTTCGTATGCACTAATTTATAGCCCGGAATATATGGAGAATATAATCTTTTGGATAATAACATATTCTGAAAAGTAAGTATAAATTCGATATCAGTCATAAAGGCAGAAGAAGGAAATAAATAAATAAATAGCCATGAATAATCTGTAGTTACCATTGAAGGAATACGACTGTTCTCTGCATAGGTTTCAGACCTCAAGTTAACAAAGTCAATCCACACGTCATATATGCGCATTCGTGCGGTTTCCAAGTGTTTTGACTGATCAGGATTGCTGCATAATTGTGCCAATTATAACTTGAATCAGTTCAAGTTGGTTTGTCCATAATGAAAAACGTCAAAATACCACTAGCCACAAAACCTAGTTGCCACGTTCTACCAGGTTCCACACACTAATCCAGGCTCCAAATTATGGTGATAGAGGAAAAGCTGTACTTTGTTTCAGACGTCTTAAAACAGAGAATGGGATTGAGGACGATACATAGTCAAATCGATACATTATTAGAGGCAAATCAATAATAACATAAGTAATCTTAGAATCCGAAAATTATTCCACGAATCTAGGAGCAAGAAAGAAAAAATGTAGGAGAGGTGTATCTACTGATTTCCAAGATACAACCCATTCGTGTACAAATCAAATGAGAACCTCTACCACTGGATAACTCCAACTCCACGCCTTTCTTCACCCGTGAGCGACAGGTACTCATTGACCTTGTCACAAAATTCCCGTCCCAACATATTATCCAGCGCGATGTCAATGTCAAAACACTCTCGACCCAACAGCTGCAATGAATTGGAGGAAGATATAAGAAATAAGCAAAGTCACACAATCTTGTAGGAGAATAGTGCAGAAATATTCAGTTAATTGCCTGTATGACCACTCCTTCGCTCTTGGAGTCTAGATCATCGTAAGACGGCAAGAAATATGGAAGGTAAGAGTAGATACACAAGTTCCCCGTCAGAAGAGAAACGACGGTCGAAAACAGTTCACGGAAAGAAAAGACGCGAGCTAAACAATCAAAAGGGCGCAAATTATATCGAAACCGACAACGACGGTAACGGCAATACGATGCAACCACGGCTGCAGGCGAGAGGATGGCGAAAAATAAAACGCGACACTGCAAAACACCCTCCGCCATCTGACCTTATCTCGGACCCAACCGCCAGCGACCCGCAATTGAGTCTCCATCTGGAAGTGCCGCACCACGCCCAGAAGCTGCTGGAATATCCTCTCCTCCTTCTCCGTGAGATCAATAACGCTGTTCACCGCAACCCTCGCGGCCCCCATCTTCCCCGCCCCGCGCCCGTCGCAGCGGCAGGCGCCACCCACGAGGAGACCGAAGAATCTAAGCTTCACCGAGACCCGGAGGCGGCGAGGACTGAAGAGGCGGGCGGCGCCGCCGCGGGGGAAGAAGCCGGAGAGCACCGAGTTTGAAAGGGCCGACGAATTTATAGCGAGGGAGCGCATCCCTTTCTCTCCCCCCCCCCCCCCTCGCTCCCTTTCTTCCTGAGCGGGGGGGGCCTCCGCGGGGGCGGCACGCGGCTTTTTGACAGAGAACGGACTCCCGCCTTAGCTGGTTTGGATAATCCGAGACCCGTTATAGCCACTATTAGCTTTTCCCGCGCGAAAGGCGGAGCATTAAGATGAAGAAGAGAGCTCCGGTCTGCTCCGCCACTGCAATGCCGGTGGAAGGCGACCGCCAGGGAAGGTGAACCTCGCCGAGGATGAAGCTTGGATCTCCCTCGAGAATCAGCTCCTCCTCTTTCTCCACGTCCTCAACAAGATCGCCGGCAGGATCCGACGCAACGGTGGTGTAAGATGACCGCAAGGGGAAGGGATGACTTCGCCGAGGATGGGTGAGCTTTCACTCCCTCGACAATGAGCTCCTCCTCAACAAGATCGCCGGAAGGATCCACCGCAACGGCTGCTGAAGACGACCGTAAGGGGAAGGGAGGACTTCGCCGAGGATGGAGCTTTCATCTCCCTTGACAATGAGTTCCTCCTCAACAAGACCGTCGCCAGGATCCGCCGCAACGACGGTGGAAGACGACGGTAATGGGAAGGTGGACGTCGCCGAGGATGGAGCTCTTCTTTCCCTCGACAATGGGCTCCTCCTCAACAAGATCGCTGGCAGGATCCGCCGCGACGGCGGTGGGAGATGACCGCAAGGGGAAGGTGGACGTCGTCGATGATGGAGCTCTCATCTCCCTCGACAATGAGCTCCTCCTCGACAAGATAGCCCGCAGGATCCAGCCCAACCGCGGTGGAAGACGACCGCAAGGGAAAGGCGCACCTCGCTGAGTATGGAGCTTTAATCTCCACAAGGAACTCCTCAAAAAGATCGGCGGTAGGATCCGCCGCAACGGCGGAGGAAGACGACCGTAAGGGAAAGATAGAGTTCGCCGAGGATGGAGCTTGCAACTCCCTTGACAATGAGCTCACCCTCGCCCTCTAACTCCTCAACAAGACCGCCGGCAGGATCCGCTGCCCTAACCCCTTCATATCCCCACCTGTGACTCTACGGCGCCGACGCAAGCCCCAGGGATCTCCACTCAGGGGATCGAGGTTTCCAGCGGCTGGTGCGTTCACAAATAGCAGGGAAGAGATCGCCAGGGAGAAGGGGGAGTTCCTGGAACAGAAACTCTTTGGTCTTCAAGCGTGGGAAATCCGACGACGTGAGGGGAACGAACGAGAAGAATGGTGATTTCAGGTCCGTGGCCACCAATTGGGGCATTCAGGAGCACCGCCTCCCCGTGAAGAAAAAGAAGAAGAAGATCGACGGATTGGACCTCTCCTCTCTGGCTCTGCTCCGGTTCCCAACTTTTGAAGCGGCCGGCGGAGGGCGTCAAGAGCTCCGACGTTGGATCGAGCTTTATCCTGGCGATGAACTTCAGGTTTAATCTCTACTTGCTTCTCCCCCTAATGCAGTCCAATTTTCCATTCGATGAATCCACCACCCCCGTCAACCTTCCCTAGGGTTTTACTAGGAAGAAAATGATCTCCCGTTTATCGATGAAACCAGAAATATCGCCCACATCCAGATATTCTCCATGACTTCTTCAGCAGTCATCAATCGCCCTGACATCGTTCGACCCAGCTTAGAATTTCCGTTGTTCAATTTGGAGAGTAAACCAAAATGCATTGATCTCCGGCCACGTTTCTCGGAACAAGAGATGAATTTCGACGAAGAAAAGAGTTGCAGGCAGCTCTCTCACACCAAAATCAGAACCTGTGGATTTCTGCCTCTTTTCTGTCACCAGGTAGAGGAAGACCTCATCTATAGCCAAGAGGTGTGGGGCCCAGTAGTGGACGGCCTAATGACGTCAGTTACCTTACATCGTCACGTCTGTTCTGGTGTACAATTTGTTATCTATTTTTCGTAAAAGCGAAATTTGGGAAATTTCCAGATATTGAGTGGTCAGGGAATTTTAAAAGGGGAAAAAAGGGAAATAACGGGGGAAAAGTGTGCGTCGGAGGCGTCATGTGCCATCTAGTCCACGTTTATCCGCTCCAAGATGAGCTTGTCGTCCGTCAAATCCGCAGCGGTGCAGAGCGTGTATAACGTAAGGGGGAAGTCCTGACTCGGGTTTTCTTTCAACGGTCGTTCAGCGGCGAGCCCCAACTGTTGGTGTTCATCCCGGGATGAGGTGCGGTTACCTCGGTGCCGCGTGGAAGGCTGTGCCTCTTCTTTCTGTAGTTCCGCCACTCATTTTCGACCTTATACATCCCGGCACGTGTCTCTCTCTCTCTCTCTCTCTCTCTCTCTCTCACTCACTCACTCTCTATCTCAGTGCAGATTTGTGGGAGCTACTGTCTCCGACCATTGGCCACCGGGCGAATTGAGGGAAGAGAGATGATCTGCTCCGGGCGGATCATCACGTGTTCTTCTCCTCCGCGGAAGCCAACGGCGGTCCCCCGGGGGTGGAGGGAGAGGGCCCCCCCCGCCTTGATCCGATGGCGGTCCGCGGCCACCGATGCTGGAGCCGCAGGAGGTGACCCCAGAGCTGCCGCTACTGCTTCCTCTCCGTCATCTGCGTCGGCAGGAGATGCTGCTGCCGGCGATTCCGCTGAGACGAACCCTGCCGGGTAATTTCTCCTCTCGCTCTTCCCTTCTATCGTTTAGAGGTGTGTATGCTCGTCTCAACTGAACTGCTTTGTGAAACAGAAAAGTCTGTTGGTTCCTTTTAGGTAAGATTTCGATTGGTTTATACAGTTCACAATGGCCGATGATACGTACTTCGCGGTTTTCAATTTATTTCAGACTGGGCATGCAGGAAGTAACAGCTCAGAAGCGAACCCACATCTGTTAATTTTTTCTCTAAGGCGAGAGGTTTAGATAGTTTTGTTGGTCGTCACCATGTCAGCTTGATTAAATTACGAAAAAATTCGCGTCAAACATTCAATGGCTTATTTTGAGCTATGGAATAAAGTTCCGCATGTTCTAATGTCGAGTAAACGATTTGGTTATTCACGTGTATTCCTATTTTTATATTTCAAAGCGTCTTAAGGCAGGCATTTTCTTTGTGAAATGCAAATGTTTGACTTGGTAGTAGATTCTGTATGTTTTTGTGGTCAGTTTTTATCAATTTCTCATTTTGGCTTTAGAGCTGTACCATAATGCAGCTTTCAAGTGACTTCAAACGGCCCAACTGAAAATTTTAGATTTTTCAGAAGCTTTTGCATCATCGAAGGACCTGAAACTGTCCAAGATTTTGCCAAGATGGAGTTGCAAGAGATTCAAGACAACATCAAAAGCCGACGAAATAAGATCTTCTTGCATATGGAGGAGGTATACTCTCTCATTTAAAAATAAAACTTAACACTTAAATTTCAGTAATTTGTCTCTGGAAGTGGGAATTTAATTCATTCATCGTCAGAATGATAAGGATGAATGTATACTTATTCATTCTCTACCACGTAAGGCAATTGAATTAAAGCATACTTACCATGGCTACAGTATTTGAAAGAGTGTTTCATAATCTTACCTTCAGTGAATCAGTTATCATGCAACTCCACCTCAAGAATTTGGACTCAACAAGAAAGTGCCAGTGGAGGGCTGAGTGCACTGAATACACTTTTGGGAGGGAGGCACGAGAAGGATTAGGAGAAAGATGGAACAAACAAAGGCCAGTAAGTAATGTTTGATTCAGATTAGGATCGGTAGTCCTTGATCCACTTTCAGCAAGAAGATGGAACGAACAAAGTCCCATGCATACACTCATGTTTGCTGTATTATAGACAATATTGGCAGGATTGTCCTAGAATCCTCCAACTTGATACCAGTTCGGAGTGAAACGGCTGAGCACCAGATGATCCAATGCCCTAGTGACTTCATGTACTGTGCTCAAGTGGTCCAGTTTTTAGACTGGATGATCCATGGGTAGATGTTCGCAGTCAAAAGTTCTCCTATTCAAGGGTTCTATTACGCCCTAAGTTCTCCTAACCTGGGAAAAACTAGCGGCAGGATAATCTCCAAACACTAGGATACGGTTCAGTCTCCAGGGAATTAATGTGGTCATCCTTTGGTTCACTTCCTTTGTAGAATACTATTGACTGACTAGTAGAATTACCTGACTATTGAAGTATCTTCTCCCTATGCAAATCTAATTTCTCCGTTTCAAATGGTATCCGTATCATTTGACTTCACAGAACATAAAAACAAAGTGAAATCTGGTTTAAATGAAGTTATCCTCGGTAATATCTCTCATAAGGGAAACTAATTATCGATACCATTTGACTGCTTTACACCGATTTATAGCGAAATTTGCTAAAGCTCGAACCTAGTACACCGATTTATAGCGAAACATGAACCAGGTAGAGGAGTTACAGTGTGTAAGTTGTCAAACTAGCCATTATTTACGAGCGTACTTTATTCTACTGATCATTTGACCCACTAGAACTTTCTTTAATCTATTTTTTTCTTGGTAAAGCTTACTCATCTCCTCATGTCATCATTTTGAAGGCTGGTTCCCACTGTTAATATTCCTTATCTTATGGGTTCCTAGATTTCCCATTGAAAATTGGAAAGATGTGGCTTTATTCTAATAAGCATGATCTATTAGAATAGGACGATGAAAAAAAAATTATGTACATAAATGTCAATTCATAATCTATTCCTGGACTTTGATCAATTGATGATTATGTGCAGGTTCGAAGATTACGGATACAACAACGAATTAAAAATGCTGAGCTTGGAATTTTTGAGGAGAAACAAGAAAATGAGATTCCTGATTTTCCATCATTCATACCTTTTCTGCCTCCTTTAGTAAGTATATTAAAGTCGCTTATTTGTTGTAAAATGATCCACGTCCATAGTTTTCTTAGTTAGGAAGTATCTTTGTTTTGATGTTGATTTGTTTCATAACTCCTATTTAAAGCAAATTTTTAAAGCTGCTAAATTGTTCTCTTATTGCAGACGCCAGCAAATCTGAAGGTGTACTATGTTACATGCTTTTCTATCATTTCTGGGATCATCTTTTTTGGCGGGCTTCTTGCTCCAGCTGTAAGTTTCCCGGGTCCAATCTGTAAGTTTCGTCGGCCTAGCCCTTTTGCCGATTCAAAGTATCTCAATCCTCGTCCTTCACTCAACTGTCCCTCAATCTCCACTTCCAGTAAGCTTCCTAGCGTACCTCCTCAAACTGTATTCTATACCTTTGTGCCCTGCATGTCGTCTCATCAAGCATCTTTGTTTTCTCCTGTGCATTTCGGATGAGCACTGGGGTTTGCAGACCCTCCGATACCTAATATAATGATTTTAACAGAGGGATGAAAGCAAAAATATCAGTTACAGTGGCCCGCAAATAGCCATTCTTCTTCGAGTCAGTTGATTCCAACTAGTATGACCTGGTTAGGTTGGCTCGCTTGGTTGATCTTATCCTCCTAAAATTTTCCCTGGTCTTCTCCATTTCAGGCGAAGGAACTAAACTGGAAAGAAGAAATAAAGAAAGAAAAAATGGGTGGAGGAATAGGAGTCAGCTGCAGTATAATGGGACCAATTTTAATCCTATTGATCAATTAATTTAGATGATCTGATATCTCTTAGCCTAAAGGATTCAGGGGCTCAACAGAATTTTTAATTCTTACCCTTGCTTTTTGAGCATGGGACTAAGACAAGAGCCTAGAAAGTTAAACAGTCTTAAAGGAACAAGAAAAGAATGGTGTTAGGACATAATTAGTCGGCAATATTCTACCATTGGGGCCGGCTGTGGAAGAGTACCGGTTTTCTTCACACAAATATGGTTCATATAACCAACTGGCTTTTTAACTGGTCAAAAAAAAGTCAAGACTGGGTTCTAATCCAATTTTTCTCGTTCTAGGTATATCAGTTACCTTAGGTAAAGTCGAAAAATATAATACCACGTAAGTTTATTACTTAATTGTTACTGACGACATGAATTTTTTTGGTTCTTAAGGTTTAAGTTATATGAGTACATCTCCTGTCTAAAACTAAAAGGAGGAAGGGATGGTAAGGGGTTAGTCCTGATGTCTGGTATTGTTTCCCGATTTGTTCTTCCTTCCAGTCAGATCTCTGACACCTTTTTTTGTTATTTTTCATCAGTATGTTGTTAAGGGGTAAGTCCTGGTGTCCGGTGCTGTTTACCTATTTGTTCTTCCATCCAATCAGGTCTCTGATACCTTTTTTCTTTTTTTTCAACAGTATGGTGCTAAGGAACAGTCTAGCATCCTACTTGATAGTTTGTCATTTAATGCCATGTACGGCTTTGAAGTTCATTAAATAAAATATAAGAGATTACTATTCCCAGATATAATGATTATGAAAATGTAAATAGTAGATCAGGTAAAAATGTAATTGTCTATTTTTGACGTGTTGAATTATCGTATATGGTTATTCTTCGTGTTTGACTCATTAATCCTAAAGTGTACTATATTTCTTGACGATCTTTCCAGTTGGAGCTTAAACTGGGAATAGGGGGGACATCATACGCAGATTTTATTCGCAGCGTTCATTTGCCAATGCAGCTGAGGTAACCAGGCAATTAAGAATTTGACATTTTGGTCATATCATAAACTTTTTTGATTATATGTTTCCATATTTGATATTTTGCGATGCCTTTCGTATGTCTTGAATGGAGCTGCAATATAGCTGTGTATTTTTTAATACATCTTTTGGGTTTTCTCTACGGCTTAGGAACCTTGAACTTTAATGCATCTTGTTATGGATCAACTCATGTAAATAATGTCGCAGTATTATGTATTGGCTCACATGTGATGGTTACCATAAAGTTTTGTTAAGAACATATGTATATGCACGGTTGATCAGTTAGGACGGATTTGTACATGGTTAAGTACCAATGCAATTATATTTGGTAATATCATGTCGTTGAACTTCAAATGTCATCTGTAAACTCACCAGTCGTTGTCTACTCTGTCTGATTGATTGTTGATGTAGTTACCAATATTCTATCATTATCATCCAAATTCTTGTATTGAAATATTATATGTATTGAAAGGATATTACCTATAATGAAAGTATCCAGCACAATTTTGACTTCTATGTTAAGAATGAAGTAAATATAAATGAGACCATTTATTCCTCACTAACTATATGAAAAACTGTATTCGTTTGAAAGCTCGACTTATCTTCATCAATGTATCCCTTTTGCGATAAATGTTGTTCATTGATACATTCAATGCATATGATTCACATCAGTGTCCCCCTGCTTCTTTTAACCATCGATCATTTCATTCACATCACTAATTTTCAAATCCCTTTCTCAAATTTTCAGTCAGGTTGATCCAATTGTCGCATCATTCTCTGGGGGAGCGGTTGGTGTAATCTCGGCCTTGATGGTCGTTGAGATCAACAATGTCAAGCAACAGGAGCATAAGAGATGCAAATATTGCCTTGGAACTGGTACATATACTCCACACAGTCTGCTGGCATCGTACATTGATGCTGCTGAACTTCTACCTGTGCACATACACTATTAGCACAATTACCCCGAATGGTGTTTTCAGGAGCTGTCCAAAGCTTCAGAAACTCCCCTGCATTGCCCACAGCTTTCTTGCCTATAACAAGATGATATACACTAGCTACTCCCTTCCACTGGAAAACTACCTCGTTGATGTTTACTCTAGTTTCCTTTTTGAGGGTGATTCATTGAGATGCCAGCTATCATATTAGTCAGATTTCTCGTCCAATTTCCATAATAATGCGACTTTCTTCTATTAATATCAGCCTTTATTTGCAGATATTTGGCTCGCACCTTTTATGCTTGTTGAAGGTGTTATTACTTTGTCAATGCAGGATATCTTGCCTGTGCGCGCTGTTCAAGCACAGGGTCAATTGTCCTAGTGGAACCTGTTTCCGCGGTGAATAGTTTTGACCAACCTCTGATGCCTCCCAGAACCGAAAGGTGCTTAAACTGTTCAGGATCCGGGAAGGTACTGGAACGAAGGAAACTATTTCTCTGGTATTTTCGTTCAGTTGACTTTATCTTCACAGGGAAACAGAATTAATGGGGCACTTTTTATTACTTTTATTGGATTTTTTCTCCCCCACCATTTCCCACTTCATGTCCCAATTTAGTTGTCACCTTTGTGCATATACAGGCCATGTGGATGTTGCCTTTCTCCCATTGATTGAAAGGAGACAGAGTATAAGTGTTATGGTTCCTTAAGGAGAGAAATAAGGAGAGAAAGTAACAAAGATTAGGCCACGTTCTTCTGCAGGTCATGTGCCCTACATGCCTTTGCACAGGGATGGCCATGGCGAGTGAGCATGACCCACGGATCGATCCCTTTGACTAGAGAGGTAAGCATTTCCTTCTTGGAGAACCAATCTCCTTCATAGATGTATGCATGCTCAACATCGCTGTGCATCCACTGTAGATATCGTCAATGTTATTTATTGTCGGTCATCAAATTCCTAGCATAAGTCAACGCTTGTCAAAATTTTGGACTCCCAAGGATTATGACATTCAGCTCACTATTTTGTAATTATCAATGTTTCTATTTGTAATGTTTCCTCTTAATCTCTGCATTGTAGTTAGATCTTGTCCATGATAATGTTAGGAAAAATAGCAAAATTTTGGGGTTTCTTTTTGCCTCCTATGTTTTTGTTGCGTTCAAATGATTAGCGATGTATATTCATTCGAAGATCTTTCAAAGTCTTGTATGATGCTGAGCAGACTGTATGATCACAAACTCATCCAGTGTTAAATTTCTGTGATTTTCCTCATTAATATATATCACTATAGAGCATTACATAGAGGATAATATATCGAGTAACAAGTGGAAGTTGACAATAGTTTAATTGTGACTTTAATATCCTGATTAAAAAATAATAGTAATATTAGTAAAATTAATAATAAAAGAGATGGTTGATGAGGTTGGCGAAATTTCCTTTTTTTTTTTTCATTTTCGTCTGTCTAATATTCTATCCGTCTGGGGTAAGGTTCTGACGCTTAGATTTAAGATCTTTGTTAAAGTAAAATTTGAGAGATAATTTATTGAAAATTGTGATTTTTTTTATTTTTAGCCTCTAATTTTAACGCTTAGATATGGTTTCCCGATCGCAAAGTAGATAAATAAACAAAAATAAAGTTGATTGAAGGGATTTTTGTATTCCGATTTTATTAACCTATTTATTTAATATTTAATACTCCACCGAAGTACACTTATGTTCTCACTCCTGTCTAGATCGTGTATTGTCATTCTGAAGAATTAAGTAGATGGCTGACATGGCCTCTGAATTTTCAATGAATTATATCTTTCAGCCTCTTTAAAAAATATTTTTAAAATTATTAGCCTTTTTATTTGTGAAATCGGAAGGCTTTTCATTCATGATCTTTGCAAGCATGAAAGGAGCAGTGTACAGGAATTTGCTTCGTTAGTTTCTTTCTTTTTACAACAGATCTCGGGCTTTAACACATTTAGGCAATAATAATAAGAATAATAATAATAATAATAATAATAATGTAAAGATAAAATGGATCAGGAGCCAATCTAGTCTGTTAATTGATTCCTTTCTATTTTTAACACTACGCCTGGTCTGATTAGTCAACGGTTAATTTTTTTTCCAAACTTAGCGGGGAGTGAAATCGATGAGACTGAAGCATGTACAGTGCCCTCCAAAAGGAAGCCAAAATACCAGCAAAACAAAGGGCAGCGACCCCGAGGGGGGCGGCCACAGAAGGAGAAACCTACCACGCCTAATCTACTAGCAGATAACTTTTCCTCGGAAAGGGCAGGTTGGTGTTAAATAAGCATCAAGATGTTCTGCCTCAAGACTTTATGCAGAGAGTAAGCTCGGTGTCGATTTTAGTACCCCAGAAGGGAAATCCTGGTTTAGTCCCCACAGATTTTTAGTACCTGTAACTGCCGTAGCCGCCGCCACCACCCCCGCCGCCGCCGCCCCCGCCCCCGCCCCCGGATGATCCATACCCACCGCCATAGGACTGAGAGGCTAATGATGGGTAGGTGCTGGAAAGCTGAGAGTAAGACCTCATGCCAGAGTCCAACCCACTGCCACCGCCATAGCCGCCACCATAGCCGCCACCGACCGACTCCTTACGTCCCCCCATGAATTCCTGCACAGTGGATCAACAAGGATCATCCAATTCCCTTCAAACCCCACCTCCTCGCTTTCCTCGGTCCCATGATTAGTTGTCAAATAATGTGGGATTTAGTCCTTCATAAATACTACAGGCGGATGTGGATGAGAGGTAGGATTCTTACGTGGATGAGCTGCTGGGCAGCCTGGACCTGCGGAGCAGTGCCTTTGATCTCTATCATCATCTCATCGGGCAGCCCTCTGCCCTCCTGGAGGGTGACGATGGCTCCGCTGCTGCGGCGTATGTAGGCAATGTTCTTGCCGCCGATGCCGATGATGTCCTCCGCATAGGCGAGCGGGATCTGCATTGTTCTTGTGATCTGGAGAAGAATGGAGTTGAGAAAACCGTGAGGAACGGAAAAGGACTAGTTTTGGACTAGCTCCACCATAGCCATCACCTCACCCATCGTCCATTGGAAGAATCATTACCATAAAAGGCATGAAAGAATAGGAGGAAGAAATGCATATGGGGCACAGAAAGGCTTCAAAGAGCAAACACTATAACCAAAACAAAACATGAAGAAACTAATACCAACCTGAGTAACAAAAGCCCCGCTGGTCCGCGACAGCCCAGAGGGGCCCAACCCAGAAATAGCAGGATCTTGTCCGTACAAGGACAGCCCAGAGTGTTGCATTCGAGAATCGATAGCTGCTTCGCGGTCAAAATATAAAGAATCCCGCTGCGATGGGTGCGAATAATCGCTGCCCATTCCCATTTGAGATGTCTGCATCAAGGATGATCCCTTATCAGACCACGCGTCGGATACACGATCTTGAGTGCCCGAAGTGGCAGATGAGCTATGCTGAAACAAGTGGAGAAGAACTCAACACAGTGTTTGACCCAAATATATATATATATATATATATGTAAGACACAAAAAAGGGAAAAAAACTGACTTACACTCTTTTCAAACAAGGAAATAACACTGTGATCGACCAGAAATTTCCGTAGATGCCCAACTACCCCTTCTAATGCTTTCAGAACCTTTAAAGGATGGCCCTGCATCTCTATGATCCTTTCATCTGATCCGGCATAAAATGGCACGTCCTCTTTGAAAGAAGAATAAACAAAGTTAAACAGCATATTCTGAGCATAATTTAAGATAACGAATTGAAGTAGCAACACATCACGAGCAGGTGATGGTTGAATAGATTAAGTTAACCAGAAGCAATATGCTACACAGCGGAGGTAGCTAGAACAAGGACTCTAAGGAAGAATGACACAGAAATTTGCAAAGCATGTGATGAGCAAGAAAGAAGGTAATAGGTTTGAATCAAGGCTCACCTTTGGAAAGAGTCAAGTTTCTACATTTCTTGGGGGCAAAAATAAACCAAGAGAAAATACCATGAAACATAATACAGAGAAAAGCGACAAACATTTCCTTGATGATGAAACTAGAACTATTTTTCAAAGATGAAGAAACCATATTCCATGTAATAGAAGGAAAAATGTAAAAGATGGACGCTTTGCCATGCCAAGGAAATTATCAAGATGTGTAGATTACCAAACTTAGTAAACCTGTTATACAATAGGGTTTGCATCAACACCAACAGATACCTTTTCAATAGAAAAAGAAAAGCAAGTAATTCATCCTTTATGCCATATGAGGGAAGACTTTAGGATATGATTCAAATTAGAAAATTCCTTAACTCGTCGTCCCGGATCTGTGCCCTCCCATGCTGATAATATAGATAAGTAGCAAATAAATTAACTTGTCCTGTAATCATTAATAAAAAATACATGGATTTTGAATTCAATGCGTGTTATAGTCAACCATCCCATCATTTTACTCAATAAAACTGAGGATCGTAAGTTTCCCACTTCAACAAAAAAAGGAGTTGACCAAGTTCAGTAGCAGCAGTTGAAATAATACCTCCAGATAGAACCCGTATGGTGGCACCGCTGCCTTCCTGTATTGACTTGATCAGCACTCCACCCTTGCCAATCAAACTGATAGCTTGGGAGGATGCGACAAGGAACCGAACTGAACACACTGCAGAGCCAGCTGGAGCAGACGGCGTACCGTCTTCACCATCAGAAATTCCATTGACGCGTTTGAATACCCTAATCGCGGCATCCATTGCGGGGGATATTTCTGCCTCTGGTTCTTCTCGTCCAGAAATCAAAACCTTAATAGTAGTGAACATATCAACTATATCACAACTTGAGAAAATCCAGGGTAAAAATAAGTAGAGAAAATTACGCAAAAAGCATTCAAAGAACTACGATTAAAGGCATAGATTCCGTAGAATGAGCCAAAATGGTCGGAGGAGACAATGTTAGGTCATAAATAGCATCCCAACTGTGACGGCTCTCACTTCTACCAGTTCCAAGACCCTAGACCAGGAGAGGAAGAAGAATAAGGTACTCACAATACGGTCGGAGGTGCCAATGGGACCTTCGAGGATGCGGACGCGCGCCCGCGTCTCTTCACACATCTTCTTCACGAGCTCCCCCTTGCGACCAATGATGCTCCCGACCTTAAGAACCGGCACGATCATCCTGAACACGCTATCCCCCGGCCACCCCGGCCACCTCTTCGACTCGCCCGCCGGAGGGGCCGCCTCAGGCGCTTCTGTCTTCGTCTCCTCCTCTCCCTCTCCAACCGCCGCCCCTATCAGCTCCTCTTCCTTCTCATCCTCCTCCTCCTCATCCTCCTCCTTGTCATCCTCCTTCTCCTCCTCCTCCTCCTCCTCACCTTCCTCTTCCTCTTCTTCCTCCTCCATCTCCTCTAACTCCTCCACCTCCTCCTGCTCCTCCACCACGCCATCCCCCTGAGCAGGGACCGGAGGCTCCGAGGGCTCTTCCGCAGCAGCCTCAGCAGCGTCGGCGAGCGGCGGGGAAGCGTAGAACTCGGGGTTCTCCGGGGACACGTTGCCCGCCTCCTCGGCGGCCATTCTGCAGCGGAGGCGAAGGCACCAGCGAGGAGGGAAGAGGGAAGCCACACCAGGCCTCTTTAGGTCACTACCTCCCCCCTAATGTCCTCGCTAACGGACCGAACCGGCCCAAAACTGGGCCGAATTTCAAACCGGGCCATCAGTTTTGCCTCACCGACCCAAGAAAGAACAAATCGATAGCAACTCACTTATTGGGCTCAACTCAGCCCAGCCCAGCAGGTTATGAGAGCAGGGCGAATTTCTTGTAGTAGATATAAATTTTTCTAATCTAAATAAATAAGAAAAATAAAAAAAATCGTTCGATTTGGGGCTAAAATAATAGGCTTATGGAATTAAATAACCCATTTATTCGATTCCGTATTATGCATTTAAATACCCCATCTTTTTTTTTTTCTAAAAATAGAAGAGCGAGAAGAGAATATGAGAATATTATGTAGTCAGACAAGATGCGAAAATGCCCCAAAATTACGAATCTTTATAATTAAAGTATTTAAATGATGGGTCAGATGAGAATCTCGATTATGAACGTTTTCGGCAAAACCCATTTGAAAAACATACGGTTTCTCTTTCGGAAACCTTGGAAATTCCTTGATTTCAATCCTAGCGGCTTATAAATTGCGATTCTTGGTACAACCCATGGAGCTTTAAAGAGGAGCAATAGATAGAGAGATAGAGAGAGGGAGAGAGTGAGAGAGAGAGAGAGATTATAAATGGAATAGTCTCAATTTTCCAGAGTTCTTAAAAGTAACCCAATGAAAAAATAATATTAGAATTCAAACATAGTATTGTTTCCTCCATATCAACCTAAAAATAGCGACTTACCTGTAGAAAAAACAAATTCCACCATCCCAACGAAAAAGATAGGGAACAGAAATAGAGAGAGAGAGAGAGAGAGAGTGGCTTGACTCTGAACGGAAAGCATGGCTATAAACGTTTTATTGTTCATATTTACAGAGACTTGTACTGCTCGATCAGGCGCGATGCATGGAGGCGTGAGGTGGGCACAATGGTGCAACCTAAACTCTGGAGAAAATTAATCTGGACAAGATCGAGAGCACAAGAAACACGGGTTCAGCCACATCATATGCAACCATGAAAAAGACATCAGAGAGGTCTCTGAAAATGGTAGGGATTTAGAATCTCAAAAGTAAAAGCCAAAGGTCCAATAAAATAAAATAAAGAATGGAAACCAGAGGTTTTCTGGTTATAAATCAACAATAAATACTGTTTCCATTAAAGATATCATATTATCTGAAAGTGATGAATAATTTTCCTCAAACGGACATGATTTATGACCACGGATAAAAAAAAAAAGATGAGATGCTGAAAGTGTTGCAGAAGATAAGTCAAATCGTTGAAAATCTGATCATTTTGCCCTCTGTCAGCCTTAATCCAACTATAAATTGCCCAAAATAGTGTAAATTTGATCATTCTACTTGCCAAGAGCAAAGAAGAAAAACTGGCATGAAGAAAGACGCAAAGCCCATAAGGTTTCAACAAGAGAAAAAAATAGTGCTTGACATGAATCACAGATCAATAACCTGCTTAGCTGATGGCCCTGAGGAATTCATTGCATTCTCAATCCTTTGCTTCTGGAAGTGTTCCTGGGATTAAGACGACATTTGTGTTGATGTCAGGTAACCATTGCAATGTGATGCGAGTGGGGATAAAGGGCCGGTTCGTGTATTTATAAAAAAAAATTATTTTCTGTCTGATTTATCTTATCTTGATGAGATTATAACTGAAAGCATGTGAAGATCACGGACCTGCTTTTCCCTCATTAAATGAGCACGTTTCTCTAAAGGGATCTTCTCCCATCTTAAAACCTGCAGATGGTGAAGCTTTTTCAGTAAAAAAAAAAGTAATAATAAAATCTATGCTGGATAAATCTGAGCATACAAATACTTGAAGAAATATGATCATATGACTCACATACTGTGCATACTGAAAGGCTTCGTCATCACTCAATGAAGCTTTGAGAGTACGTAAAAGATCCTGAAATATATTTTCTAATTATGGGCAAAAAAGACAGATGATCACTAATATGAGAAGGCATTCTACAGTAATTCATCAGCCTGTTGACGGGTAAAGATTCTTCTGCTTCAAGAAAAGTGTGTTGTGATTCACCGATCATCAATAATATGAAGACCTAAGAACAAGAAACCGATATTGAATGGCTGCATAAATGCCTGACAGGGAAGAAACAATGGAAATAGAAAAAACAAAAAAAAAAAAGGTGCAAACGTGCTGTCAATCGAGTTCCATATAAGGAAACCATTTGTACTCATGATGGGAAAACATTTCATATCCGCTGAAGAACTAAAAAACTTTATGCAGCCATTTGAAACTAATTATCAGATGACTGAACATGCTAGCTCTCCTCTGTGAATCAACCTTTGCAGCTTTCACATAATCGGCTTTCTAAGACATCTTCAACCAAAATATACTCGTAATATTAGTCTCTAGATGATCGATGCATGCAGTAATGCATTAATAAGGTTGTGTCACATAGACAGCATGTATGATGGATGTCAAGGCAATAAAGTTGTGGGTCAAGGATAACCCAATGCAACCCATAATGAAAGGTGCCGGATTCATATCTGTTTCAAGTGACAGGAAAAGTAAACAATGAAGAGAACAGGTTTTGACACTGCCAAAACTCAAAATTTAAGACTAAACTTCCGCAAAAAGAAAGAGAATAAGTCACGAATCTGAAAACTTAGGAAACCTTGTTCCTGGTTGTCTTACTCCTCAGACGTTCATCAATTACAAAGCCAACCTGCAATCCAAAAGGATTGATAAGAAAAGACACGAATGTACAACGTGCATGTTTTACATTTTTCATGTGATATACAGTAGTTTGGAAATTGAAGGATGATATTAGAAAATAGAAGTCTGACCAATTAAGGTGGACATTCAACCAATTACACACGATTTTGGATTAAAATGAATGTATACATAAAAATGCCTCCCAGTTGACAAAGTTGAACAACAGTTTCTTCCTCGAGTAAGCTGACAAAAAATTTGTGCCACAGATCGCAGGCCACAGACCTACATCTAATTGAGACATGCAAGATTTGTACACCAGTATCTTCTCCACCTACTAAAGAGGATTTGGCCTTCCAAAGCTAGCCAAGTATTTGAAAAATGGGCTACCGTGATGTTTTATCACCGCATCATCCATCAAGACAGGAGATTATAACCAGCACAAAAGTCAGGTATCACAGCTTTTCAGGTAGGCAAATGAAAATGAGAGAAGTAACACAACATCAGTAGGCATGCAAACTTCTACATAGATACGAGATATTTAGGAGAATAGGTATGCAATCAAATTGTGTTTAGCCATTCGAACAAACCGAAAAAACTGAAGTAGGCAAGATTAAAAATTAAACGCTTGTTAATATCAATGCAAAAAAATGTAAAAGCAGCATCGGGTTTGTATCTTGACAACACTTTCCAAGCTAACGACTAATATTGAACAACAAAGTTCCTGTAATTCTATCACAGAAGTTCATGCTGTACATGTAATTCTAATCATTGAACTACATGTGAATGCGAAGACCAGAGTTGCATAAATGAAGAAACTAAGTTTTTTAAATGCACATACTGGTCAGGAAAATGAAGATCAAAAGCACCTTATCAATTAACCGTCTTGGAACTTGAAATGCTTGCTTTTTCGCCCATTGATGAAATAACTGAGAAATAGTTGATCGATCCTCCAAATTAAATCTGCAAAAGATCTTAAAAAATCAAATTGAAGTTCATTACACACAAGCCATTAAACAGAAGGCGTTTACAAGGATCATGGTGACAGGAATGGTTGTGAGAAACCAGAAACCAAGTCTCTGGACGCCTATTGTGGAAATACTCTTCAATATATTGTTACAGGCAAACATGCTTCTATAAATGGAAGGAACAATAAATGCTCTCCAGAAAACGTTAGTAAAAAATTGCGAAATTGGCAGTAGAGCCCACGTTGTTATTTTACATACTAATGCAAACCATACAAGGATAATCAATCAGGAAAAATCTCTTGTCATTATTAAATCATAGAAACAATTGCTAGCTATATACAATTGTTCAAGAAGAGGAAACTACCTGGGTTAAAGAAACTGATCAACTAGGAAGGTACCAGACTAGGAAACTACCCAACTAAGAAAATGGCCAAAAGGACTAACTCCTAATTACAGGTTTTTCCCACACTTGCTGGAACCACGAAGTACAACCAGAATATGAATATGAGCGCAAAATGGTCACCAAAAAAGACAACAAAATGGCTGATACCTTTTAAGGAAATTATTTCCAAGGCAAGCTTGCGCAGATTCTTTCATGCCGTAGTCAATATCCTCAGGGCGTTGAAAGCAGAGTGAAGGGTTGCCAGTCACCTCACTGAATGGCTGGCATTTTGAAGGACTAGAAGCAGGTTTGACACTGCTTTCTACAGACTCTCGAGGAAGCGTTTCCTCATTGACCACTTCCTAAGAGTGCAAACCATCAAGCACAAATTAGAGATAAAACCCTTAGGAAACTAAATTTCCACACAATGGAACCACGAAAATAGTAGCATTGATTTACTGAAAAACAAACTGACCAACCTCATTAAAATGTACTTTTCAAATGGTATGCATTTGAAAAGTACATTTTAACCAAGTATACTATAGCTGTATCCACAGCACCGCAACAAGAACTTAAACATCAAAAATATTATAGTTTCGTTTTTATCAGCTAGAATGCTTCCATAAAATTAAAACTTGGCAATACAATCGTCATAACCAAATACACTGAGTTGTAAGATAGAAGACAGACAATGTAATACTAACCTGGCCCTCAGTAAGGTGGACTGGTATTTCCCTCAAAAAACGGGAAGGTTGTAGAAGCTGAAAATCCATAACATTAGCAAAATAACACAAGGTATAGAAAATCAATAAATAAATAAATACGACAGCGCACAGGAAGAAAGGATTTTACCATCCTATTTGAATCCATTAGGACGTAAAGAATGTACAACTTCTTACGAGCACGAGTCATTGCTACATACATTAGCCGACGCTCCTCCTATAAACGTTCTCAATTTCAGTAAGAGGAATAGGACAAAAACATTGAAATGTATTAAGACTCTCGAAAGCAACATGCTCACCTCAATATTTGTACCGCATTCCTCATTGAAAGTACTCAATTCATTTGACAAAGGAATTTCTGATTCATTTGCCTAGACAAAAGAATATTAAATCAGCCTTCTGACATCCACGTAGTGATTCTTATATGATACTAAATAATTATTAAAGTGAATAGATAAGGTGCCAGGGACGAAAAAGTGTTGGAACGATCCGCCAAAACAGCACTTGTTAAACATCAACTGGCCATAATATTTAACGTTCTGACAATGCACAACAGCTAACATGGTCAACAGCCCATTATATCAATCTAGTCCATACTCCTGATTTCAGCAGTAAATTTCTTTACGCCAGCTACAGCTGCAGGTGTTATAAAATATGGGTAAAAAAGCAGCTTGAATTGAAGCACTGTGGCATCTGACTCTAGGAACCAGAAAAAAATTTACTCTGAAAGATGCAACGGGGAAAAACTAAACCCTATAACTCTATATGAGCCTCCAAAACATTCCTAACCAGAAAAAGTAGCCATTGTCTATGGCAGAAATTTCTAGCCGAGTTTGGGCTAGCAAACATGCAGAAATGCTCTATGCGTCCAACAAATGATGGCCGAGTTAAGATAATCTAAGCGACCTATGACCTACGAAAATGCAGCCCAGCTCCATACTATTCTAAAAAAATAAGATTAGAAGTCAGATGCATAAAATTTTTACTTATAGCGGTTAGACAAATCTTTCTTTCCCCAGAATTAGAACTGATTTCCTCTGAACTTACTGGCAACTAGCCCTATAAGTGTCGAATTTCCTTCAATTCCTCTGGATCCTCAAGGAAAAACCTTCTCATGTAGAGAGCGGAAAAGGAACTTCTATTCAAAATGAGGGAAAGATTGTGTTAAATCAATTCACAACAGAGGTCTGGTACTTATATCAGACACCTCGAGGAAGGTCCTGGACATCTGAACCTTACACACAGAAGGAAAAAGACACTAAGACAGTCGCGTGATACACTAAACCATCATGTGACACACTAAGGAGGAATATTTTAACAATAAGCTTGTTTCAAACTGTAAAACTATTTTCTCGGTTAAGAGTATCAACTAAACACAAGAGATTAGCACCTAAATAAGCACGGCTACATCTCCACAAAATAGAGAAATTAAGAAAAGTACGTCACACAACCATTTTAATTAACTAGAGATGGCATAATTCACTAGAGAAATCCACTAAATAGTGAGCATCTAAACCTATTATACCAGCAACAAATCTTCATAAGAAACATATGCTTTGCAAAAATGCAGGGTTACGTCCTATATTAATCTTTTATTAGACGATGCACGCAAACTAACGAGGTTATATAAAAGGGTTTACTCTACTCATCGTCAATCAGAAATGATTGTTACTTCTGTACCCCATACACTTCATATATGTTGTTCACATGATAAAGACCACATGTCCCCTCACACATGAGGCAACAAAGGCACATAAGACCTTTATGATAAACTGTAAAATGGTTGGAAAGGAAACGTACCATTTAACTCAGGCTTTTTAAGGCGTCACCTAAAAATCCAACTAGGTAATGAGGTGGCCAAGACACCTCAGGCGTCTAATCCCTTTCAGGGAAGCACCAAAATAAAGCATGTGCAGAGGTGGTGGTGAGTCAAACTTTTCCATAGACATTCATGTGAACTGAGTATTTAAGCTCAAATGCATCATGTCACATGTAATGATATGGTAAGTCAAAAGCAACATTAATAGGATTGATATATTATTCAGTCAAAACTGTGACGCATGACAGCAATATTCTCACAGTTCATACTGCGTTCTGGCCATTAGCAGACAAGACTTAACAACATAAGGTATCTCCAATGAAGGTATCTAATGTCATGTGGCATAACACAACTTAGATCCAACGCCCCTCGTAAAAAATTAAAGCTATTGGACTGGCGAAGCCCACAAATTTTCACTAGTTCACATAAGTTGTCAGCATCATTTTGGCCCTTCTTTAGGTATCCAAAAACCAACAACAAACAGAATGACTGATTTCTATTTAAAGTTGAGAGGAAAGGTACGACATATTTTAGTTTAGCAAAGTTGAGAACACCAACAACAGGTTTCAAAGGAAGCAGCAAATCAAATCTGGCCGTCCTAAATCAGCAGCAATCAAAGTAGCACATCTAATATTAGAAAAGTGATACGCTTTTGTTCATTTAACCATTTCTCTCTCTCAGAACATGAAATGGATCACATATACTTGTCACTATTATTGGCCAAAGTTGCTGCCAAATCCACAACATCAATGTACTGAAAAATGGAATACTCAAAATAGTATATTTTAAACTTTTCAGAAGCACTGAAACTTTGACTGAGGGAAATAGATGCTAATATATCCTCCTATATAGGGCCATACCTTCACAATAAAAACGGTGTCCCACTCTAAACCTTTTGACTGTCAAAGAAGAATACAGGAGTCAAATTTCATGATAAGAAGAGTATATTTTTACGTCAAACATGGCACCTAAAAGTTCAATAGTTCAAGAACATGAATTCTATACCTGATGAATTGTCGTCAATGTGATAGAGTTCTGATTTTCACATCTCAAAGTTCTAAAATTCTCAGTCTCTCTAAGAGAAATATGATCAAGAAAGGCACTAAGTGTGTTCCGACACCCATTCTCCTCTGCTGCAACTTTCTCACATTTATCAAAATCGAAGTATGTTGACTGAAATTCGGCCACGTCATCAAGCAGGTACTGAATCACCTGTAAATTCGTAGTTTTGAAATCAACATAAAAAGCCTTACCAAAAATTAAAGTGTCTTTTAAACTACAGGCATTGTCCTCCTAGTAAATGGTAATGTCTTTATAAAGTTCGGATGAGTTAAGCATGGTTAAGAATATAAAAATTTACAGTAAAGAAGTTGAGATGTTGAAGGCAGGGGTACAGTGCCCAATAGTTTATAATGGTACACATGCAAAAATCCCCAGATTTATTCTAGACTCATTAAAAAATTCATACAACCAGCTTACAGGACAAAGACAAACTACACTCTACTCGATTCGGCATGGCAAAAGGACCATAGTCCTCTAAATCTTTCTCATTGTGCTCCCATGTCACTTTGTCTCGCATGCTCTCCTCAGCTCACTTATAAACAAAATCATGGACAATAGTCCGTGATCTTTCCAATATTTGGTTTAGCTTCTTTCAACCATAAATAGCCATGATGATATTAGCCAGTGATTGCATCTTGTTTGGCCAAGCTTGACATAAAGCATATTAATCATGTTGTATTTGATTACATTCAATAGTAAAATTACCAACGAAATCATATGGGTCAGTCAAAATCCCCATCAATAACATTCTCTCCAATGGATTTAGCATCAGGTATTTTCTACCATTTCAGTCAAGTCCCCACAGAAGGGATCGACTCGCATATTTTTTTGTCCAATTTTGCAACGGGCAAGATAACTCTTTGTCTTAGGACAGTATAGGCATTACTCAGGTACAAACGTAAATTATAATTGCCATTTCAAGGATCCAAATACAAGCATCTCTAAATACGCTTTATGGTACGTTATTCAACTTAGAATATTTACAACCAAGTGAAAACAACTTTATGCATTTCAAAGGATAACAAATTACTCAAAGTACCTCAATATCACACTTAGAAGTAAAGACTTGTTTGATTACTGTCGAGAACCAGTTATCCTTTTCTTTTTTCTCCATGTTAGAGTTTTAGTTGGGCCCATCAAAATATCAAACCCTGTTTGGGCTTACTAAACCATTAAGTATCGGACCCGCATTACGTCCACCCAACCTATACTATTGCGTCCATGTGCTAAACATTGGGCTCAGGACTAATAGAAGACAGAAAAAAGAGGAAATGGATTCTCTCCGCAGTTCAGCCTAGAGTTTTAGCGCCTCTGTTCCTTCTCCTCTCTTCTCTAACTCAACACCTAGGGATGTCCTGGTGTTCTGCATTTCTAACAGATCAAATGTATATGTCCTAGGATGTCCTGTCCTAGGGTTTCCCTGGTGTTTTTCCCTTCTCTTAGCATTCTACAATGTTCTTCTAAAATGACCATTTAAAAAGCAATCTAAAAATGAAGAGTTATAACAAACAGTGTAGCAAAAACGACACCAATGAACGATTAGGGACCTTAGAGTGATTGATAATTAATGACATCATGTACCACAGGCCTCTTAGAATGAACTGTTTAATGCAGCTCCATGAAGATTGGTCGATTGTTCCTAAATGTGAGGGGACAATTATTCACCAATGACTAACTGTATCCAACAATTTGTTATTAGACATTTTACGAGAGCTTCAGTATTTTTGTTCTCTTTTTCTCAATTTACTATTTTATCTTAATATAAAAGCTTATAAGAGGGACTTCCTATACCCAAGGAAGTCTGATGCAGCATCTTTCATTACCGCTAACCTTCTTGTCCTCTTCTATTCGTTTCCTTGAATTCCTTATAAAAAGAGTATTAATAAAGAGCCTCTTATTAGACATCAACTTCAAATACTAATGATGATCAATTGTCTAGTGCACTTAAGAATCGTTCACCTTAACTCTAACCTTATATTCCTTACGTAAAATGAAGTCACCAAAGCTAAGCACAGAATATGGTTCCATATTGAGTAGAAGATCATGGCCTCAAATACAAACCAGTAAGGCTAAATTGAAGATGCTGGGCAGTAGGACCACTGAAGCTCGAGGTAACACATTTTGATTTTTTTCAATTCTAGGATACAAGTTTCCTTTAATATGAAAGTGTTGCTTCGCCTTTGTGATAACTGGACAGCACTCCCTAATACAAACATATTTTTGACATGAATAAATCATTACACCACATGTATCCCTGCAGATTATCAGACAACTCGAGCCTATATTCTTCAGCGTTTCATTCAATTTTGTTGCTTAGAACCGTTAGATTTCAGCTTTTAATATGATTCCATCCCCTATATTTAAGACATTCAACAAACCCAATGTGCAACTATCAAGGCCTCTTCAATTTAAAGTCCATTCTTAGACCCTTTTAATTGGTTTGACAACAGTGCATTACTCAAGCAAACTCAATTACAATCGAAAATAAAATGCATAATGAACCATGGCGAAGCAAAGAAGCAGTGAAAAATCAGGAACTGGTATGAAAGATGCAAACTAAAAAGAAAAAAAAGGCAGACAATCATAATATTAGGAAAAATAAAGCATGAAATGGCGATATATGAATTATGATCGGAAAAAATCATTCAAACTAAGTTTATCAATTAACATGAGATAAGCAGGGAAAGGCGAAGATGAATTTTACTCCCGTTTAAGGAAGGATAGAGAAAAGCAATATATTCAAGAACTCGAAACCAGTTAATAATCAAGCTTCCAGACTTAACTTACAGATCTAAGGTCATGGTCTTCATTCAAATATTTTCCACTGTCAACATCAATTACCGCACGTTGCTCAAGGAGGTATCTCTACAAAATAGGAACCAATTCTTGGTAGATCAAGGATAATCAACAGAAAATCCGTTACTAGGTGAGCAATCTCCGTACAATGTCTGGACTATTGATACACAGATAATCAAGAAAGAAAGGAAACACATCATTCCACAGCAAGAAACCAACGCCAGAAAATAAGAAAGGCAAGAAATAATGGATCTTTCAGTAAGAAAAACTCAACAGAAACTATTAATTTGTCAGTGAAACAAGTGCCCTTGTATCTCTAAATTTCTTGTTTTTTTTCCGTATCATAACTAAAATGAAAAATAAGGGATCGACAGGGTATCTGGAAACAAATGGTTGATTTCTACGAGTAGTCCTTCCAAAGATGAGTACTCACCCTAAAAACCAACCTACATCCCAGAAAACTCTTGCATTCAGTGAGAAGCACAACATCAAAACTATGCATGCGATACCAGGCAATCCCACTTGATAAATGGCACCAAGGAATCTCACTTAAGACCCAATCTTGTAAGAATTATTCCGTATAGCTTAGTTAATATGTCCAACAGGTTAAGAAGCCATTTTAACATTTTTCAAACACAAGTATACTTCAAATTTTAAGCATGATCAGACATGACTAGACTATGCATTTAGTATGTTAAATTCTCCGAACCAGATAGCGCCATCCTACAGAACAACCAATAAAGCCATGATAAAAAAGAAAAAAAAACTTGACAAAACATCAGGGATAAATGCAAAGGTACATTATTAAATCACAATTCATACCTGAGGTAGTAAGTTTGCCGCAGAAGAGATAACTGAAGAGATTGACAATTCCTACAAGTATCAATAAATGATGTGAGCATCTATAAACAAGGAAACGCAAAGGCTAAGCAACAAAATAGCAAAGTAAATAGAATGATTCACTTTAAATAGTACGAGTAAGCCATCAAAAGGAATCGTAAGCTTAAACCACAACTTTGCATTAAATCTATGAAACCATCTGATTTTGAAATATAAAGCATGCAAATTTTATTTAATTATAGAGAAAAAAATTCAAAGTTAATCATATGATTGAAAGGAACACTACAACTTCTGTACCGCACAAGTATATACATGTGTACACAAAAACAGTGATGAATACGTACACAGGATTAAAATTTTATGCACATAGTAAATAAAGCCCCTCACTTGGAAAACGAGCTTTGATAACATGCCTAAAGCTGACAGAACCTTGCGTCCTTGAGTAAGCTGAGCCCTGTAATAATAGCAAGCATTTATACTAAATAGTCAAGTATAATATAAGGTCAACTTACAAGATTCGAACTTTTCAAAAGGTATAAACAACTACCAATGACCCGCCATACTCTTAAAAGGTGTTCAGGAGATCAGATAAACATATTCACCAGTCCCGCATTGTTTTATGATCTTCACATCGTGACCGCCTTAGAGAATGATTGTCATGATGTCAAAAAAAATTCTGTGTAATCCAACGTTTTTAATATCTTCTGAAGAATGGCAAGACGATGTGTAACTAGGTAGCCAGTTTTTTAAAGAAAGTAACTCTTACCCCCCTCCCCCCAATCGTTTTCTGAAGGAACATCCAAGGATGTCGCACCAATTTTGATAACACAAACGAAAAACACAGCTACAAGACACACAAGTGCAAAAGATTCTCAAGACACATCGATATCAAAAGCCTATGAACTATAGCCAACACATAACTCCAACAAAAGTGTAGGTTAGAACAACCAGTATGCCTCACATAATGCAAGACAACAGAATAAAGGAGAATTCCTGTGGTCCAAACAAATTAGTAACATTAAGATCATAAAGACAGTGCATGGCAAAGTTAACATAATTTTTGAGGTCTCACAAAACATTCAGATTAAATGATCAGCTTAAAAGACAGGACCTTTTGAAAGTACCGGAAATCTTTGCACCAAATATGTCACTGGCTGCAGAAATAAAGGCACAATTTCTAGCTGAGGCTATCTTCTCAACATATTGAATTATCTGCACGATGAAACACATGCTATGAGTATATACGACATGATAAACTACAAAGAAGAAGAAAGATATTTGGAAAATATTTAGTAATATGCAAAATAAAAAGAACTGGCAGGAAACAAAATGACCTAGACCTTTTTCTTTTCTTCTTTGTCACAGGCGAAGAGTGCCTTGAAAGCCTGACGAAAGGGACCATCACCACACCCTGGCAATGTGGTCCTCAGAATAGCTATGATAGCTCTGGTCACCTATATTTTAATGAGGAATTCATGAAAAAGAACCGCCATGTAAAACCTTATAAAATGCTAAAACAGATTGTAACAAAAGAAAGTAGAGACAGGCAAATAAAAAAGAAAAAATATTGATATTTATCACTGATTTCTGAGAGAAGATAGAGGAAGACATCCAAAATAGCAAACACAACCAAGAATGATAGAATCAAAGAATAGAGGAAGAGAGAAGAGTAAGAAGAGAATGAAAAAAGACAAAAAAGAGAAAGAATGTGACGTCGCTGGTAACAACAGAACAGAAGAAGAGGGAAGGAAAGGAAGGAAAAACTAAACTAGAATTGAAAAAAATTAACACCACCATCAATTTTCACTTCAGTGTATTTTTCTCTTTCTCGAGGATCGAAATTCAGCCATAAATATCTGATGGAGGAATGACAATTCTGATCTTCATTAGCATAGGAATCATTTACTTGAATTGGAAAACGTGACTATTTCTTCATCCTTTTTCTGTCTTAATGTTGCTGCCACTAAAAATCACTAAAAGTAGTCATTAAAAGTTTGTAATAGGCTACCCTTTCTGTTTTTATATTCTTTAGGCAAGTATATGAGCTTCTTAGCAATAATCCAAAGTAATTTGAATTGGTCCTAGCTATTATGGAATTTGATCTTGATTCAATGTTCATCCCAACATCTTCATCAGTCTTGGATGGTTTTTCTCCTTCCCCAAGGCTCTAGTGTGTGCGTCAGAACCATTAGTGGATTACGGCAAAGGAAGATTTCCACCTATTGTTTTCACTTTAACCTTTCAAGATACATGTAACTGCTCCAGCCAGTCAGGGCTCTCCCTTCCACTAAGATTAAAGGCCATTTTAAGCTGACTTTTTTTTTTGCAATTATATTATGCATTTTCAAAGGGGATCAACGTTTCATCTTTGAAATAAAGTCAGGACACCAAATGTCAGGACTTATCTTTCTTTCCAATAAAAAAACCTTCAAAGTCCTCAAATTGGTTTACCTTTTTTGTTTTTACCATTATTTCTTGATGGCTAGTAGAACCACCCCCATTATCAACTATTGATCGTCAAACTGTGTCACATCAGCTTCCCTACTGATCAGATTAATCCTCCCCCAGTTCAAATAGTCTAGAAACCTACACCCCTCTTAGATTATCAACCTAGAAACTGTGAAGTGGGAGACAAAGTTATCACACACTTGAAAAGTATACATGGTTATTAATACCAGTCAATTTCAATAATATGCTACTGTCCGGAATTCTTTGATCAACAAGCTGGATTATACAGCACTTCATTACACAGCTTTTCAAGTAAAGTCAAGCTTCTCTCCTTTCCTCCTGCCTGGCAACCTCAATTCTCCTCTTCACCTGGCTGGTCTCAGCCAATTGGACAGGGAAATTCTGGGCCGCAGCTCTTGCATTCCATGCAAGAACTGTTAGGTCACCAGCTATGGACATACGAGAAGGATAACATCAGAGGTTGGCCTATCAAGGTTAAAAACGACTATGAACCATTCATCCTACCTACATTGGCTCAAGCCCCAGTGTACATTCTCATGGTGGTTCCCAACTGGTTGTATGGTTCATAATAGAACTCTAGACAGTGCTACCCAATTTAGCATCTAAATTGTCACTTGCTTCATTCATAAACCCATCACCAATTTGCTTACATCTCATACTTCTGTCGGGATAGGTTAGGCTACACCAAATATGGAATGATTATGCCACAAGAAAAATCAGCTTCAATTATTTCAGTCAGTTGCTTCAAGTACACTGATTGAGGATATCTGAGTACCTGAAATAGGACATACGCAAATATTATATAGCCATACCCCTTTATATCAAGATAAAAATATACTGCAAGGAAGTCTTCTCTTTGATGGAAAAAAACTAGAACATATACATATAATGTTAAATAAACAAAACAGCAACAAAGAGACTCCAATAAAAATAGCTTGCAAGAGAAATAAAACAGAGTAAGTTTTGTAAAAACTTAGAACTATATGTTTTCTTTAATCTAAACATGATGAAACAATAATGATCAATAACCTTCAAACTAGAGAAAATCAACATTGACAGGAATTTGAAATGAAAATATGGACCAAGAACCTTTTTCCTGTAGAAGGCAACTCCGTGATTGTTAAAGGGTATTTTCCTATCACGAAAGGACATTTGAAACACTCTCCCAGTGACCTGCATTTTGGATAACCAAAGAAAAAGGTGCTGCTGACATTCAAGAAAAAAAAAACTGATATTAAAGAAACGCACGTTGAAAAGAATCACCTGTCTCCGATAAAGGATTGCAATGTTGTTGAAGGAACACTTTGAAACTGATATATCAGATGTCATCTCCAAAACTTTATCAATGACAAACGCACACTGAGCATCTTCAGTGTAGCATTCTTTGACAATGATCTAACTATAATCAAGGAAAAGTTAGTGAATTGATGAAGTACAAAATCGAAATAAGTCTCATGTGGAAACTATTTTTATACTTTAATTGAAATCGAAATACGTCTCATGTTGAAAACTATTATAATTCTTTAAACTCTAGAAAGGATACTTTACATCCTGAGGAATTTTCTGTGACAACTTCCTTTTGCTGGCATCGTTTGATATTGTTACGAATAAGAAATGACGCAGCCTCGACAATACAACGAGTTGAACGATAATTCTTGCATAGTCGAACCTGAAAACATTTAAAAAACCATTTACCAAAGTTTTAAGGTCCTAAAGATTTTGCTCCATTCATTCCATCACACCATGTACAAACAATCATAACGAAAGAGAAAGGCAGATAAGAAAGTTTCACCTCTTTGTATCCAGGAAAATCTCTACGAAATGAATCAAATCCACAGACATCAGCCCCATTAAAACTGAATATTGACTGGATTTTACAAAGAAAACTCAGAAAATGAGTGGGTCTGACATTTAAAAGGAACCAGGGAAATTATAGAATAGCAGACCTGATCTTCATCACCAATGATGGTTAAACAATTATGAGATGCGAGAACACGTAAAAGACTATACTGCATTGAACTTGTGTCTTGAAACTCATCCACAACTATTGCCTTCCATTTATCCTGGCAACTTTTATACACTGACAAATGGACGAAATACAATCATGGCAGAGATAGATATCCAACTGGCCCATCACAAGGTATGGATAATGAATGCTTACCTTCTGGAAACTCAGAGAGTAACTTCACCGAACAGCTGATAAAGTCATGGTAATCCAGAGCATTACAGGAACTTAGTATATTTTCATAGTTCTGGAGAACTTTAGCCTGATAATGATAACAAAGGTAAGAAAACAAGTATCCTTTGCAAAAGAGAAATGGAAGAAATAAGATAATATCAACTTACACCCATGTCATCACCCATCTTTTGGCAAATCTCAGGAGTTCTACCACAAGCCTTAGCCTGAAAACAAATGCACGAATTGCAAACAAGTCAGAATTTCCTCTGGGAATATACAGGGAGCAATTGGCATTATTCTTTCCTTCTGTGTAGGAACCAAATATAATGTATGCACCCAATTGGGGGTTTATCTAGTCCACGCATCCAATGACTGACTCCAATAACAAGACGTCGGAACTATCCTATGTTCAATCTGGAACAGGAGCAACTAACAACGACAATAAAAACAATGTGCGCCAAGCAGTTTCCTCCAAGCCATCTTGTATCAGAAGCATGGAGATAAGGCAGCATTGCCAGATGAAAAAACCACGATGATAGTAAATATGATCCGTAAAATGTTTAGTTAGAAGGACAAGATACTTGATCAGAAAATAATCATTAAGGCATATAATGCATAGATTGCACACAGTCCCACATAAGAGATGCATATGTCTGGCTGAGAATGTAAAACACATGGGAATTGAGATCATAGCATGAGACACAAAGGTTAGTCGTGCAATCAGACCATTATCCAGACGCTTATTTCAGAACAAGAGCAAGTAGAAACCAAAATAAAAACGCCAGCCAAGCAGTTTTCTCCAACCCACTACAAAGGATTCAATAGAACACATAACCAAGCTCAACATATCAACCGAACTCAACAATCAAAATTCGAACAAAAAAACAATCACCTAAGCACCTGTTTATAGCACTACAACCCATAATAACTATACAAATGGCGGACAAGGAAAATCATCAACTTTTTGACATCGGAATGATCATCATAATTCATATCCAGTGAATTCCAACTAGTTGCGATGAAAGACAGATCTTAGTTTGTCGATCCACAAGATATTGTATCTACATTGAACATCTCAAATTGCATATCTTTCTTCATTACCTCCATCCCAATTGTTTCTTGTTTTTCCATTCACCTTGTAGAACCTCATCAAAGTACTGATCACAGGTATCTTTAGATACTCGACCTGTCTTCCTCTGCATATGCAATCATCGAAACTGTTTTATAATCTTTCATCACATCTAACAAAGCATTCTCAATCCAAGATTTCAAATAACACGATAATAAATTTCATATGACAGAACCTGCTAAATGTTTTATCCTTCTTATTCATCCTGCCAACAATGAAGCAAAGAATTGCAGGAGTCCCATCACAAATTACTGGGGAATCATAATCTTGGTGAATGCATCCCCACATACATCCAGTTATATCTAAAATTTCAAAACTAAATAACTGAATGTGAGGGCTTGTATTTTTCTTAACTTTACAATAAAACTAAACGTTAAAATTATTCCGTTTTATTAGTAGGAAAACTCTTCAAAATATAGGCATAGTTTCGCAGTCAGGTTTAAGCTTTAAGAGGTTTTTACATGTATCAGGTAAAACAACATTGTGTAAAAAACATCAGATACCTGTCCCAGCTCATAAGCCAGAAGTGAAGCAAAACTGTTGTAACCAAACAACAGCCTATTTTTCAGTCAATCCTATTCTAGACATAGAAGACTCTTTCATTCTTAATCTCCACCAAAAAACTATCCAAATTATCATTAAATTCCTTCTTCAATTAAGTAGAATAAGCTAAAACTTATTTTCCTTCAATTATTATATCAATGACGCACATGATTAAGTATGCTGAGAAAGAGTAATCCTTTTTTGTTTCTTTGTGTTAAAGTTAGTTGAACCCATTAATTATCGGATATTATTTGTGCCCACCAGCCCATTAAGTCTTGCATCAACTTTGGGCCCACTAAACCAATGCTATTGAGTCTATATGTGCATTATTATCCTTTAGGACGAATGTGAGGAGTAGATAGAGATTCTCCCCAGCATTCGGCCTAGGAAGCTTTTTAGGCCTCAATACATTATCCTTCCTTCTCTATCTCAACACCTAGAATTTTCTTGGTATCCTCCTTTGTCCCTCCATTCGAAGGTTCAACAAACCAAGATACGGTCCTATAGCCTTTCCAACTGTTTGATGTTATCATTGCATGAATAATCTTGCACATTGTCCTAGTATTGATTTCCAGCAACAAACAATCCTAGTATTGATTTCCAGCAAGTCACCAGTGTTCACTCTTAAAACTGCTTCCATAAACTGGGCAAATTTTAAAGTTCCACCTAAGCAAGCAATAAATGGGGAAAAAAATAACCTGACCATCTTGTGACTCAAAAAGCACAAAATAATGAGAAACTAGAATAAACAGTTATTTTCCAAGAAATCAAAAACAAAATCATAGATGCACATAACAGACCAATGTCCAATTGCAGAAAACAAACCTGGGTCACAAATTTTTGCCACTTCTTTGACATTTTTTTAAATGATACAGCATCCATGATACCACAGTTATTTCCAGACTTATCACGCTTTTCGTTCTCAAGCACACGCAGTGACTCGATAACAGCTCTTCTCTGTTGTCCATGCCCATAAATTAGAAAAGCAGGTGTTCGACACAACCTATTGCATCCAGAGTTACAAAAAAATACAGGTTATAGATTTGCATAAGTACAGCTATGCCAAAGAATGCAAATAAAGGCATGACTATTTCAGGCTGAACTAAAAACTGAATCCAAAGCAAGGTAAAAGTATGCATCCAGTTCAAAAATAAACTACGAATGTGAAGCGAAATGAATGATTGATTAACAGAAGAAACAAGTATGCAAATCATGAACAGGACAAGATCTAGTCGATAACATATTCTCACTTGTTAAACACTATTCAACAAATTCACTATAGTGAACTCAGAATCGAAAAGGGAAAACATGACATTCCTCTTGTTATTTGTAAAAATAGTCACAAATTAATTATGAATACAATCACATGACATCAATGCTATAAATCTTCCTAAATTAAAAGTTGCAATATCACAAGATTGGGTCCTTGTTTTACCCATCATCAAATCTAGTGACACAACGCTGTTAATCCGTCAAGCATGCACCTTCTAGGTGCAATTTGAAAATACTTGTGGATAAAAGTGGGCTGTCTATTACCCGTTTTTGCTGGAAGTTCAGAATGAGCAATCCCTTTATGATTGCCACGAAAATAATGTCTGATTACTCGTGGAAATATATTGCCATGGCATTTTACATGCAAATCTCAGAAACATGTGTCGTTAACACAACCAACAACTAACATCAATGCTGAAGGGGGGACAGGTGTGGGGAAAACTCCAACAGCACTGCGTTGAAAGGATTCCCCGAAAAACTCGTCGACAAAACTTTGCATAATGGCTGCAATCAAGCCACATGGAGTAGAGGAAACATGACAGTGAAAGATCCACAGACAATCTCATATCCCCTTTATCTGCCACTCTTCTCATCCAAAAAAACATTCCCATTTAATTTATATATTCCGTGGAAAGGAAAGAGCATCAGAATCTCACAATAAAAGAATTCTACCTGATATTTTTTCAAAATGAGAAAAGGTCTACACAACGAGATAATCCGAGCAAAAATGGATTCCATGTTTGTCAAACGGGTAAATGGCGTTGTTATGTCAAACTACAAATATGAACAAACAGAGCGAATGGTCAATACCAATATTCATTCAAACAGTAATACATATAGGAACCAATTCACACGAACTACCCCATTGCAAATACACATAATTAAGAAAGCTGCAGTGTCAGATCGTATATTGAATGATGAAACTACATACAATGAAGTATTTAGTTATGTACTGAATTTCTTGTTGTGCATCTATAATCAAAACGACTGTTCTTCTTTTTCCAGAAGAAATGAAACAAAAAACGGTAGTAGAACTAGGACAGTCAGTGTATGAGGCTTATCCTATGCTAGATGCAGAGGAGGATTAGCTCATCCTAGTTACAACTTTTGAGCTACATAAAATTCACCAATCAGATTTAGCTGATAATTGGGCATTCCTCTTCGCTCTCTCTCTCTCTCTCTCTCTCTCTCTCTCTCTCTCTCTCTCTCTCTCTCTCTACGGTGGTGAAACATACTCTGGACTTTTGATACGTTATAAGGGTCAGTTCGCTTGTCAGCCTAATAACAGCTCCATTCTATTAGCAGATTTCTATCCACCATTGACAGCTCAAAAACCAGGCCTATTTATTAGAGAATCTTCACAACCCCGCTTGGATGGGCAAGCATCACTTCCATTAGATTATCACTTCAACTAAAAGAATTCATGTCCTTCTTACGAGAAAGCACCATACACCGTATAGAAGCATTAGAGAAAAACAAAGCATCAAAATAACGATGTACAGAATCTACACGATCTCACAAAAGTTTTCAGGGAAACATATGGTAAAGACTTGTTAGAAACGTGCAATGTAAGCCAGAATGTTTCTTCCAGACAGTCCATATTCAAAGTTAACGATTCTGAATACCCACTCTCCACAGTCTTAAATAATATCGTGAAAGATGAATTTATTGAGTATTTTAAACGCCAAAGTTGGTAATTCTGAATACCCAATCTCTCCAGTTTCAGCGATGGTTCAATTTCATTGGTACTGTAAATCCTTAAACAGATGGCAACGAATGTCAAGAATCCATACCACATGAATCCCCAGTTTACGCCCTGATATCCATACCGAAAAAAGGAAAAACCTTTATCAGAGGTTCTAATCTTATTGATACAGTTCATATCAAGAAGAAATGAAACGAGCATGAGCAAAGACAAATAGTTATTGTGTTACTGAGGTATTGTTGATGTACATCCTAAAATGGTTAGCAAAGTGAATATAAAAAGAGTGTCGTGGAAATACATTGGAGGGTTACTGGCAATTACTGGTTTTCGCCATAATTTATCTAAATTTGTAGCAAAAATGATAAGATGGGATGTGCTTCGGAAACCAAAAAGCAACTTAAAGCTAACATACTTCTCTGCATTGGACCGACAAAGCTGCAAACAAAAAGAGTGGAAAGTGCTGATCGCAAGTTCCTTTGCTATAGCTTTCCCTGTCACTTTTGCAATCCGATCTCTCATTTCAGATGCAGCAGCTGTAGTAAAAGTCATGGCCAGGATGTTGGTAGGGCGGATCCCCTGATAGAAAACTCGTTTTAATCAGACAGAATTAAAAAAAATGGCAAAGGATAATTATCTTTATCTGTTCGAAGGATGAGTTACCTCCTTCAGAAGTGTCAACACGCGCCCAACCATAGTTGAAGTCTGAATTTAACACAACACAAAGAGCCCATAAGCAATTACAAGCATCGATAGCACAAGTGAGGAGACAATCATAAGGAAATAGACCTTTCCACTTCCCGGGCCTGCCACAATCATTAGAGGAATGGAGATATCGCTGTAAGCCGCCTCTCTCTGTCGATCGTTCAGAGACTCCAAGTATTCAGAATACGCTTGAGGCACCGAACCATCACCTGTAGCCACATCCTGCGCGCTATTCTCCCTTTCTTCCTCTATCTGCTGCATTCTAGAGGAATCAGAATCGTTTTCATCGTCTGGAGGTCTCTCATGGTGGGTCAAAGTTAAACAATGGCTGGACGGGAGGCTGCCAAAAGAGGTTAGCCTCTCCCTCTTTGCGGAAGACCTCTGCTCGCATATAGCATCAATCTCCTTCAGAACTGCTTCATCGAACTCTTCATCTGAGACCCTCGGCGGCGGGACGGAAGCCTCGAAAGCCTGGTTATCTACTTCCTGCTTTACCGAACCAACAAATGCCCCAAGTGTTGCACATTCCTGTGACACACAGGTCGGTGCACGATGGGCAACAGGATGGGAGAACGCGTTCAAGCAAAGCTCAGACAACGGAACTCCCCGAGATGGAGACGACCCGAGAGGCGGGTTAGTGCATTCCCCGATCCTGGAAGAAGAAGAAGAAAAAGAAAGACGGCCACATAGAACAGAAGGTTGGAAGAAAAAAACCTGAAACTTGCCCATACAAAGAATTCAGACGAGATCTTGAATCGTCAAACCTGGAGGAATTCACGGGGGCGAAGTCGCGTGGGCGTTTGCAGGCAACAAACGCCTTGGAAGCCCTGAAGCTATCAGGGATGCGCGTCCTCCGATCATCTGAGACGAAGAACTGCTGCCAGTGCTGCCGGGGATGGGGAACAGCATTTTCATCATCCATCGCGCTGCGCATTCTCCTCCGCAGACTACCATCACCCGATTCTCCCTTCGTCAACTATCATCGCGCAGCGGAGGGAGAATACTCAGCAGCCGAGGACGAACCCTGCAAGCCCTCGGCTGGGAGCGGCCCTTCCCACTGAAACAATGTTTCAAAAACTCCCGCCTTCTGCTTGCAAGTCGCGGAAAGGGGTCGCAACGGGTCCGGAGAATTTTGGCAGAAGACCACCGATGGCGCCATCCGGTCCATGCCAACAGGCCCATGCCAACAGGCTCAACAACGATTTGCAGAGCTAGAAAACTGGGCTATTCTGACAAATCTGCTTATTATCCTGCTCCTCCCCAAAATCCTCCATAACTGGATCGAATCAACCTCAATTCAACGGATGAATGTCACAGTGATGAAGATGATAAAGAGCATGACCAAGAACCCTAGGTGCAAACAAGGTGCACTTTGTGTTCTTGGCAGCATGAGGTAGCAGCATATCTAGAAACATATCTTATGCTTCTCCAAACACGTGTGGAGAACACATCAGGAAATTTCAATTTGCCACAAAACCCTTAAAATGAAGAGTGGAGATGAATGAATGGATTTATTCTTCCTTTTCTCTAGCACTTTCCTCTCTTTCTTACTACCACTATTAGATCAGTACAATCAACTTTGGCTCTTGTCCAAAGAGATATTAACAGAAGTTCAGCTTAATCTTCAATGTCCCAATTGATTACTAGAATCTAGGTTCTAGAATTGGATCAAGATTAGGGTTTCTATCATCGTCCCTAACCTTTTTCCTTCCTCCAATTCATCTCAAGCTCACCAGCCATCTGATCTCATGACAACAAGTAATTAGACAAAGATGGAAAGAAATCTAATGGCAATTAATCAATCCTTATGGTTATGTACTTTATAATGTTGGATCCTCATTCTCACTAGAGATAGTCAATGGCTTGATCTTTTTCTTCCAACACTCAATCTTGAGGGTGATATGTCATAATTTATTATCATGCCTCTAGTCTTAGGGGCACCAAATCCATATTTGACTAGCTATCTTATTTCTATAATGGCATATTCATCCCCAAGGCAAGGTTGACTGGAAGCATTTTTGTTCATAACATTAACAGCATATTTGTCTTCAACATCACTCATCTTTATCAAATATCTACTCTGCCAATTTTGAAAAAGGAAAAATTAGTTATATGATTCTATGTTTTAAGTCTTCTGTTCACCTTCTATATTAATCAATGACATATTCAAGTCAATCTATTGAGATGACCCATCAAATTCATATTTCTTGCACTATTCTAATAATCCAAGTTGATCTTCATATCACAACAATTTACTTGAAATAATAATGCTTCTTAGAGTAATGTTAATTGTAAATAATGTTGTTGGATTTATTGATACTTCAATATTCAAACCAAGTAGTGAAGATCTTTCTATTCTTTTAGCATGGATCTAGTAAAATAATATGGTTATTTTCAATTTTAAATTTAGTTTAAAGAGAAATATCAACCAACATTGTTTTTTATGATTCTGTGCACAAGATATGGTCAAATTTTAGAGAGACTTAAACAAATTCCACTGCCTATGAGTCACCAGCTCATTCTTCAACAGGCACACGATCAAAGATCATATTCTCCTCCCACTACTTGAGAGCTCATGGTTTCATGCTCTATTTCACTCCCTGATGGGGTTTCTTTTCACCTTTCCCTCACGGTACTACTTCACTATAGTCGTAAATTACACTATGAATTGATTAATCATTGTCAATATCAAGATTACATTATTGCATAGCTCACCAAATTAAAAACTATTTGGGAAAGTTAAATACATTCTTTCCATCATGTTTTGCAGAAAAAAAAAATTGTGAAGGTATGAAATAACTTAGTAAAAAAATGTAACTCATGTTTGATCTTAATTATTGTTCCTTGCTCAATTTTTTTCACTAGTCTCTTGAAAATAATCATCAAAGATAGATTAATATTCAATCAGTCCTTGCTAGTCGCACCTCCAATGTTATAATCTTTTCTACCAAAACTGCAACTCCTAAGATTTTTAGTCATTTTTTGACAATATCAAGGATAAATAAAAGAACATCCACATTACATTCACGCTATAATTTAAAAACATGTATTTTATATGGATTGTATAGTTATAATTGTGTTCCTCATCAATAGTTTTTGTCTCCACTCCTTAATAGCATAACTCCTTATGAATTGTTACATCAATATTATGTTGATTGTTCATATTTGAAAGCTTTGGTTGTTTGGCATCACACTAAATTTCATCAACATGCTATACTTTATTTTCATTGGATACCTACCTAGTATAAAGGGTTACATGCTCAATGATGTCTAGAAAAATAAATATTCACTTATAGCTTATTGCAATTTATTAGACTATCTTGTGGATTTTGGTCTTATCATGTGTTATAATAGAATTTTTTTAGTCACAAAATAATATACCAAACATGATATTTTCAGTTATCCTTTAACTTTACAAACATTGACATATAATTGCATCCACAAACCACCATCTTATCTTTGAGAATTGCACTATAATACATTGTCTCATATAGCACTCATGAAATCAAGTGACCATATCCTCTACTTGATTTTCTCTCCCACATTTCTCTATATTCATCATATAAAAAATTATTATGACTAGTTCATCTAATGACGAACCTTGGCTTTATCATCAAAATAATTATATTTCCTCAATGACGTGAGGCACTGAAGACCAAGTTAGAAAATCAAATAACATTATACATAGTTTTATTATCAAAGTGAAAAATATGCAATTGGATGAAGAGAGGTTTAAAAAATTAAATATCATTTTTATGTATTTATTCAATAACTCAAAGTACAATTAATTGTGAAATGATATACTCATAAATAATAGAATTCTTCAAGACATATTCTCCTATTGTTAAATTTGCAACTATCAACTCATGGTGGCACATGCATCTAGCAATAGTTGACACTTTTCTTCAATTAAATGTCAATATTGATGTCGGTAATAACAACTTATTTGAAGAAATCTACATCGATCTACATTTAGGATAGTAGAGTAAGAGGGAGCTTTCTACTCATCAAGGTAGACATGTTTCCAACTTACATAAATCAAATCTTTGTAGTTCCACAAAATCCATAAAATAGTATTCTAACCTTTTTAGCTCACTCATTTAGTTTGAATACATTCGGTTGACATATAATTATTCATTGTTTAATAAGGGTATAATTTTTTCTTGTAGCTCTACTTATGTATATTGATTACATTATCCAAGTTGACTGTTCACTCTCACCTATCACTATCTTAATAGATGTACGACAAAATAAGTTCGAATTTAAAGATCATGACGCTTTGAAATATTTCTGAATTTATAAATTTCATGGCGTCTAAACATGCATAATTTTGTCTCATTGCCATTATACTTTGTAATTATTATAAAGACATTTTGATATTCATATTATTTCAAATCCAATCTTTTCTGAGCTTGCAAAATATATTGAGATTGGTAGTCAGTTTGTTCAAAATAAACTAGTTAAAGGCTTTGTCAAACTTTCTTCAGTTAAATGTCACTATCAATTGGCAAATATTTTCACCAAATCTCTTTCAATCAGTCATTTATTTTATCTATCATCCAATATGACTATTAAAAATATTTATAATTTATCTCGAGGTGGAGTTTTAGGCCTTTCCATATGTGTGTGAAGGAACATGTGAGAAAACATCAATGTACTACAAAACCTTCCATTTCCATATTGAGATGAATGAATTTCTTTTTTTTTCTTTTCTTGCGCTCTGCTTGCTGCTTCTAGTCTCCTTTCCTTTCCATCACTACATCAGCATGAAATGGATTTCAATGTGGACTAATGTGGCAAAACTCTTCTGCCTCCCCCTCTCACATAGCTTATGTCAAAAATCACAGCCACTAAAATGGCTCATAAGAGAAGGAAAGATAAGTTTGTGACTCTCAAAGATCATACTTAGAGAAGGAACCCATTTGTAGTGTGCTACGTGACCAGTGGAGGATGCCATACCATTCATGGAGACCTCTACCTAATGTTTTTCTAGGTTATCCTCTTCATCTGACCACGAGAAGGCATGGTGAAGGTATATTTGGCTCTCCACTAGATGTGACATTAATTCTATGGAGGAGCTCAACAAAATTCAATGTTCTGCTGGCTGGTGGAAGGTTCATACCCGTTTTATGTGATGGTTATGGGCAGGGTCTCTAGATGCCATCCTTCCTAAAGGGTCTCCGAATGTCATGTCCTCTCAGCTTGGCCACTGATGAGGAAGCTCTCTCACTCATCAGTGCTTTCTTGCTCTTATTTCTCTATCTATAAATGTCGAGAATGATTGGTAACATTGGACCTTCCACCAGCCACCAGACCCCCAACCAAACAGCCACAAGAGCCTACTTCTAACAATCTATTTTTAAAAAAAATATAGAAACTATATTGATACCTTAGAGAGAGAGAGAGAGAGCGCAAAATATTAAGACAGACCTCGTATCTAACTAGACTTATTTCGAGACCCAAACTCAAAGAATATCGGTTTGACACCCCTTATCTTTCTATGAATACCATCAGTGGATTAAATATTTGACTCCTTTCCACAAGGAAACATTATATGGACTCAGTAGGACTCTTTAACTTCCGTCAAATACATGCCCTTTTTCAAGTCTTCCACAGACCAAGATAAAGTGAATTAAATATCACAATAAATAAGAATTAAGACCAATATCGAAGGCAACAAGGAGATTCGAGTGTACCTCAGCAATCACCACGCTGCAGATTCTCAATGGCCTTGATTGATCTGATCGGAGGCCCCTAGGAACCAATCACCAGGTGGTGGGTAATGAGAGAGAGAGAGAGAGAGATCATAACATGGTCGGACACTTGGCATCGAGGAACTCCCTCAGAGTTCGAGCTGCCTTCTGACCTCCCATGAGCTTTGCAAGTCTCTCCGTAGGAAGAAGGGCGAGCTCTGCTAGGCTCCTACAGCCGTCCATCAGAGCCCGATAGTTGGAATCAGTCACCCCTGGAAGGCGCCTCAAGAACTCGATTGCTGACGTGTTGTAATTTTCTGCCCTGAATCATACATATAATGGGCACAATCATTCATCTACCTTCCATGGAACCGTTTGAAATGAATAAAAACTATAATCATACTTTTTGATTTAAATATAACATAATACTTGACTGGTAAATTAGTTATTAGCATTTGTAAAATCTGAATCAATTTGTCTCAGAGTGACACAGTAAGCTCTTTCATAAGTGTAGAACAGAGATTGCAATCTGAAATACATAAAAATAAATTCATACTCATAAATATAAATCCAACATAGATAGTTTGCAAAATTAACACTTTTAGATATTATTTTATAAATATGAATGAAATTTCTACGCTGAGCCATATAATGAGCTGCTTGATAAATCTGAAGGCATCATGCTGAAAGTGTTTGGTACATGGATTGGATTATGAAATAAACAAATTTAGTTATACACATTAATTTAAACACATAAGCACCTAAACACTCAGAAATTTACTTATTTATATACGAATATAAACTCATTTACCCCTTAAATAAATATTCGAATAACCGAAAATAATAGTAATACTCAAATAACTAATGATCTAAGGCTTAGTGAATAAATGTGAACCCATTTTATGCCTTTACTCATATAGTAAGCTCCTTAATCAGATTTAAGCCACATTCCAAGAAAGCATGTCGTAAATAAATTGCAGTATTGAATAAGAAAATTATAATTATATCATAAATATAAATGCAAAATAAGTAATTCGATAATTAAATATTTAATTATTGACAAAAAAAATGGCCACAGGTTTACCTTGCATCATTTTCTATGATGCCATCATGAGAAGGGACACCAACCCGTGCCGCCTTGGTTTCATCAGGTTCATCCTGGTTGGCCTTCAGTGAGGCAAAGATTTCTGCTGTGGCATGCACACTGCGGGACCATACCAAGCGGAGCCGGGGGAAATGAAGAACAAGCAATGAGAGCTTGGAAATTATGTTGGTGGGCGAGACATCGCCGCCAATATCACTCGCAGACTGAAAAAGAGAAAATAAAAAATCCTCAAAACGACTGCTCCATATCATATTCATCGAAAAGATGACAAAAATAGTGAGATCAGTCAGGAACAAAGACCCAAATGGAGAATGGAAACAAGAGTGCTAGATAATTTACAGAGGGGGAGGTTCCATTTATGTAATGATCCCTTCTCTATAATCACTCATAGGAAACCAACACAGCCAGACGTTTTAACATGAATTTTCTATCGCTGAGGATGGAGCAGTTCCTCCGAATTCTTATCGCACCATCGCAATCTATTCCCCATGAGGCAATAAACTTGTTTATGGAAACTATAAAGCTTCCTGCTTGCTGAAGTTCAACTTAATGGGTCAAGGAGAGCCTCCTCAGCTCAATTAAAAGGAATCCATTGCTGGAAATTTAGTTGATATTTTCACTGAAATTTTAAAACAAGAAACGTAGCATGATGGCAAAGCATCTAAATATCCCAAATATTTACTATTATTAGAGGGTGACAGTACCTGAAAGGAGAAGCTCTTGTCCTGCGAGAATTCTATAAGAAGGACAGGAATTTCGTAGTAACGGACCATAGTCTCCACCTGATTATATAAACGCCCAGATGTGAAGCTTTGAAAGAGATCCATAACGCTCTTCCTTTCAACACAAATTGATGGTGAGAGTATGTAGTCTCCAACTTCCAAGGTCAGGGGGATAACCCGCATGCCTCTCAGATGGAGAACGTTGGGAAGGCTACTCATGAATTCCCTCATGTCCACTATGACCTGCGGAGATAGAGATTTAGTCGGAATAATTTACAACAAGGGAGGAGATGCAGATCCCAAAAAGGGAAAAAGAAGGCCCCATGCTTCTCTGTACCAATTACCTGCATCTCTTTTTCTGAAGCAATTCTACCACCTGCCTTCCTGGTGATTGCATTCTGTGAGACCAACGATTGTGATTCTTTGGTAGCAGATAATCCAAAGCTATGTCCGTCCTGAAATTGAAAATTAAGGATGACGATACATAATGTGTTCTGTATGATTAAATAAAAAAAACAACAAAAATGCGAAAGGAAGATGAATAATATCAAATTGCCTTAAACCGGATAGCTACAGAGATTTAGTTCTCAAATTTATATCATAAGCCGCAACCTCTGCATAGAAAACAAACTGACACCTGAACCCTATTCCCAAAAAAGGCAGTAATTTGATTACAAGTGACCCAAAATAACGAAATTGGAAATGGCAGGCACCTGATAGCACCAATGTGGCAAAAGACTCCAAAATAACAGGAATATAGGCAATCTTCAAGGGATACTTTGGAAAGAAAAATTAATTAAGTAGAATTGCATTGACATGGATCGAAGGAGATGGTTTACGAATGTAATACAGGGCTCCTTGGGTTGCATACTTGGTATTTTTATGATGCTAGAACAACATCGAGAGGCTGACAAATGTAGATGAAAATGAATTTAAGAAACTGGTAATAAGAATCGCAATAAGGCTAATTTTGGATTAATTTTTTTTTTAATAATAATTAACTTATATTAGATAAGTATTTGTCTGGGAATTGACAAACATAAAGCTGATCTTTTATGGTGTTTCATCAACTACATAAAATCTGGACTAAAAGTTTTAACCTCAGTGACGAGTGAATAAAGATGTCCTGGTTATGTTACATCACGTTGTGCCGTGTATAATCTTAGCATTTGATTCGTACTCTTATCGTAATGAGATGATATTTAGTTGTGGTAATACATTTCATGAATTTTCCAGGAATAGTGTGAGCATGATGACAAGGCTTAGTCATTCCAATTTGCAGAGGAAGGTCAATCCCGTACCCCTGAATATTTGGAATAACAGAAACTGGGACACATAGAATAGTGTTCTTTCAATGACAGATCCCCATGCGGCTATTTATCATGACGAGGCACATAATACCACTTTCCATGGATTTGGTGTCATATGTTTTCACTAAATCTTTCAATTCCTTCATTCTTTTAAGCCAACCCCATGATGAAACGGTAAGCCTTACAATGCTGACAAGTATATGAACGAGATAGACACCAGTTAAGAACTCCATGATTGGCCTTTAACGTATTAATATTTTACAGGAAATATTGTTACCATTACCAACATATCAGACAAATGCAAGAATACTGTACAGGGAATTGACACCATAATGCATTCAATAGTATGCAAAACGATCTTTCATAAAGTTCATGCACCTTTTTAAAGGGCATCCATTTAGGCTATGCAGTCAAAAAAATACAAATAAAAGGTTTGATAATAGATAGAAATTAAGAGAAAAAGAATACAAAATACAACCACAGTATGAAATAAATAAAGCACAGATACCCGGTCAACAGGGATCATCATTAGGGACTTCTGCCTTATGAGAGATTCGAATGCTGCATTCTCCCTCCGTATGCTGGCCTCAAACTTTTGAGCTTCTGTGGAATCCTCGTAAAACAAAAAGTAGATTTTCAACTCCTTTGAAGGATTCTCAGCCTTGTAGACTTCAATTTCCCTCACAAATCTCACATCTGGATGATAAACAATAATTACAGAGGGTTTCAAGCTATCGAGTATATTTTGGCCACTTTCTAGTGCATACAACTGCACTGGTGGGAGTGGCTTATTAACTGAGCAAACTGTCTGATCAGGGAGGAGATTGTGCTTGTGGGCAACAGTTTCAGAAGAAGGTCCGTCATCCGTACTTTCTTCCAAACCACCCACATCCACTACACCGCATTCGCCATGGAGAGTGCTTTTGACTTCTACCTTAGATTTTGTAGCATCCATTATTTTATTTATTTTATTTTTTCCACCAGACATTAGAACAGCTTCTACACATCTGCGAGCCTTTCCTTTTCCTACTTTTCCTTTCCCATGTCTCTTCGTCTCAGCATGTGCATCAGAAGTAGACTCAGAAACAGCTTTCACTTCTGCTGAATTGATAATTTCTGATGCTGCTGTCAAGAGGGCATCATTCTCCAGCTGGCTTATGCTATTGAAGCCTGTATTTTCCCCTCGCCCGACTGGAGTTTCTGCATTTAGAACTCCAAAACCTTCAGGAGCTTGAGACATCTTCTTGTTCTTCTTCCGAAGACCAAGTGATTCAACCTTATCTAGCAAATACTTCTTCCACTCCTCCTGAGTGACCTGGAGAATAATGTAGTGTTACACTTAGATAAATTATCCGATCTTACTGGAAATAAAGCATGGCTACGTAATTCCGGACATATAAAAAAAATATCCCATCATACTGGGTTTGATCAAAGAGTGTCAATTAATGTTTTTTGAAGAACCGACTCATTTAATTGAAAATCAATAAACAGTAAAATGTATAGGCCCATTGATTTAATTCAAAGATATAAGTTCTTCCTTCTGATGAATATATTTTATCACCTACTATCATGTACAAACCAACGTATTAGGCTCGTCTCAACAATGTAGAAAATTACAGATGGAGACTAAACCCAAAAGACTAACATGGATCTCCAAGAAAAATTCAAATAATTAATATTTTTAACACAAAACTAATTAGCCATGAGATATACAAGTGTAAGACAAGGTATGTATAAGAGAAAACATTGTCAACGAACGCAAAGATATACCATAAAACAGGTAGGACGTATGCACACAAGAATGTGTTTGTGTGTATGTGGGTGTGAGTGAGGAGACAGAATCTCATGGATATGAACCATAACTGATAGCGGAAACTAAATATAAATATTCATATTATAAGTACATAGCACTACATACCTTCTGTGAACCTTTTTCAATGAATTCTTCCAATTGCATGCACGATCGTTCATCCTTGCAGGCCACCAAAATGATACCACTATTGTCATTTGAATTTTCAAGTTTAGCATCACCTGAAAAAACATTCTTTTGCCTCTCTTCTTCTATTTCCTCAAGCAATTCCTAAATGAAAAGAATGGAAAGCTTATTCTACTGATATACCACAGAAGAAAAGTGCACAACGTTGTTCATGGATGGGTAATATATATTGAGCAACGTCTAAGAAGATTGAGAAACTAATATTCATGAAAAGGTGAAAAACATTTTTTTCTTCGTGAAAGGAAATCTCTTCCACAAAGACATGTGCACGGAAGAATTGGTGACTAAGAATAATAGTGTTGCTTGACTCACTCACACGTAACACCCTCCACTTTGGTGCTTGCTCCAAAACTTCCTTCAATACCACCCCAATGTCTATTCCTCTTTCACCATTCCCTATTTTAGAAAAAGGAGAGCTCAACAATGTAATATAAGAGGATATAAATAAACAAAGAAAGTCATCCATAACACCGGATGTGTAGAATATTTTCCAGCTCGTGAAAGGCTGAATCTGTTGACTAACTTAGAAAATGAAAATAAAATTGATTGTGGGACTCATTTACACTCTCGTTCTTTTTTTATGATGAAATAAAAAGCCTATGAAAATCATCACCCACCTGCGCTCTCTTCCCTGTTATCTCCTTTTTGTCTCTTCCTTTTGATTCCTATGCCAGCACCACCAATGAGTTTCAACCCTTCTCGCACCACTTGATAGACCCGCCGTTTTGCAAATTCAAAAATCTTGTGACTTGAATCTGCGAAAATCCAGACTGATCGGACCCCTTCTGACACCCTCAGCGTATCCAAATACTTCAGGTAAGTCACAGCATCATACCTGCCGAAATTTTGGGCACACCAGTGATCCATAACGAACACGTACGCTCGCAAAGAGATATTCAGATAAAATAAAATACAAAGAAGCCCTCATATTTTCATTTGAATTTTTGTGAGAGTAGAGATGGCGGAAGGAGACTTCCTAAGTTCGGATGATCCCAGGATTGTCGCAGGCAAGCCATTTGTCTAAAGTAATTTCAATCGAAAGGAGGGTAAAATGAGTCTTTCCCCAGCAAATACCTCACAAGATAATCAGCAAGCTTGCGCAGGGTCCTCAGATCGGCAACAAGCTGCTTTGTCTTCATACCTAGTGTGTGCCAGATGGGATCTAGCTGTCGCCTCACGATTTCGTCAAACGATTTGAAGAGTCCATTCTCCACGGTGAGATCCTCAACATCAACCTTGTTAGTCAGTCGCAATTCCTTGAGGCAAGCGTCCATCGCCCCAAGTATCGCCCCCTGTATCCCCCGCATAGCCCCTGTCATTGGCACCCGAACGTCGACCACTTCAGGCGGGCTGACCTCGAGATCAGACGACACCTGTACCTGGAAGCGCGGCCAGAGATGGAGACGGCGCACACCAAGCCACCTCATGGTGCGCTCGGCCTTCGCAAAGCCCGCGACCATAGCCTGGGGACTATCCGTAAAGGCGCGGACGTAGGCATTCCTGTTGGCAGAGCGGACGACGCGCACAATGAAAGACTCGGTGGAAGTGTCAGCGAGTTGGTGAGCATTGAAGATGATGAGTCCAGCAAGAGCGGACGGAGGGCAGCGGGAAGTGAGAAGGTCGGCGATGAGAATGCGGGGGGATACAAAGAAAGCCGCACCGCTAGTGTAACGTGAGGAGCGGTGGTGCGAAGGAAGATCCCCGGGAATTTCAGCAGGAACCGGAGATAGGGCGCCATGAGTGGACTGGAGATCAGGGGAGCGGCGGAGACACTGTAGAACGGAGGACTTCTGAAACTCGGAGGCGGAAAGGATGAGGAGGGTTCCCTGGGAAGGGGAGTGGAGGCGGAGGAGGGCGGAGACGAGGGTTTCGAGAGAAAGGCCCGAGGAGAGGACGACGAGCCCCCCGCCTGGTTCATCTAGCAGCTCCGCTATGATCTGCTCCTGGAAGGGCAGCATGCCCTCTCCCTCTGCAACTTCGGCTACCGTGCGACTGGCGCGCGGGAAAGGTCAATAAATAGGCGGAGGTGAACTCACCTAAAGGTGAAGTTACCGTGCTGGTTAATTCTAACGGCTAAGATAAGTCGACCGAGCCATTCGGCCCATCAGGATATATGACGGTGCCGTTATTTTTGACCGTTATTTTTACTACTTTTACATATTAATCCCTCATTTATACTTAAATTACATGTAATTGCAATAACTTCATAATTTATGATTTAAAAGATTTGTTTGCAGAGGGAGAGAGAGCACCCTTGCGATTAATTTGCAAGCCGAAGGGTATTATAGAGAGGGAGAAAGAAAGAAGTGCCGTGAGTCAGTTCATCAGGAAATATATTGATGCCGTTATTTTTAACTATTTACGTTTTAATCCCTCATTTATAAATCATTAAAAAATATTCCAATAAATTCATAATTTAATATTTAAAAGATTTGTAGGGGGAGGGAGGGAGGTCGAGAGAGAGAGAGAGATGGATCCCCGCCTGTCCGGTTCTTCTTCCCCGTCGGATGGCTGGAGCAACAGATGAAGCTCAGATGAAGGTCCTCGAGGCGGCAGAGAGATGACGGCGAGGCAGTCGTGACTCGGGCCAGACTGTCCGCCGCTGGAGTACTCTGGTTTCCTCGTCTCGCCGCCGCTTGCGGACGTCCTCCGCTGTTCTTCCGCTTTCCTAGCAACTTCCCGGCGAGCAGATAGCGATCGAGGATGCCATCGGCACATACAATGTCAACGGGGAGTGCTCTGAGTTGTCCTTCTGGATCGAAGTGCAGCCAGCTTACCTGCGCGTCGCGGAGAAAGGTGAGCTCCGTGGCCTTCGTTCTCGCGCCGTGCCTTCTCACCTAGAGGGAGAGGATGAGAACTCTGGCGTCGACTTCGGATCAGGGAGTTTTATTCGGCTGATTAAGATTAAGAACAAGCAAAACGAGCTCTCGTTCTCTCTCTACAAATCTATCAACGAAAAGCGGTTCCGGCGACCGATAAATTGGAGAATCTGAAATGGCTTTAGCCTTTTCCAAGTCCAGGACAGACTCCTGCTCTTGCTATTTTTCGCTACTGAGTCGAATCAGGAATTTACGAGACACAATCTGCTAACCATATTAATGTACACGACGGTTCCTTTTCCCATCAATTCCTCTATATAGAATTACATCCGTCATTGTTTGCATGTCGAGAACTTTTTGTTCTGAGTCAAAAAAAAAATCACGATGACAGAAAGCCGCCGTTGTTGTTGTCTTCGGTCTCAATTGTCGCCGATTGGCCGGCAGCATTGGAACCCTTAGCAACAGTTCTTGCCTCTTGGACGATACGGCTTATCTCCTCAACACTCTGGGCATGGCGGTTCTCATCTGCACTGCTGTAGTTTGTCTTCCCATCGTCCACAAGCTCTTTTGGCAAGTTCTTTAGAAACCAGGGGTGGTTCTTTATTTCAGGGATTGTGATCCTCTTCCAGATGTAATAGAGACAACAGAGGCATTAGAAACGACTGAGAATTTCAACCAGAGGATGTTTAATTGCGACAAGCGTACCTTCAACGGATTGTCAACAAAAATCCGAGACAGAACCTGCCGGCAATCCTTGGACACGCGCACGTAATCCGGGATCGAGTATTGGGCACTCAGAATTCGCTGGTTCATCGCCAAGGTGAGTGATTACAGAATTTTCAAATTCCTTGGAGCCTAGATTATTTGATTAAAGCAAGGACCTACGCTTATGGTCTTGCGGAAATTTCGGGGATCCGCGGGATCCTCAAAAGGGTATGCTCCCACCAGCATCACGTATAATGTTACTCCACAGGACCACACATCTGCAATCTATGGATTATAGAACGTGACAGTGAGAACCAGAAATCAGGGGACGCCGGGTAGAAATCTAATCGCTGATACTTCTGACAAAACCCAAGTCAAAGAAGGCACCGGAGGTATGCCCTGGTTCTATAACAGAAAGAAATCATGCTAATTGCTAGGGTAGTTTTTTTTTTTTTTTCTGGATATATTTCTCCTACCTTGCCATCATACTCCTTTCTTGACAGAACTTCTGGCGCCATGTATGCTGGAGTTCCTACCGTTGATTTCGGTTGGGAATGCAGCAAGCCAGACTGCATTTACAGAAACCTCCCACTAATATAGGTTTGATGGAAATTAGAATCGACTGCAAACTCCAGTATATAATAAAATGGGTGAAATAATCTACCTTGGAGTAACCAAAATCACAGATTTTAAGACGTGGTGCAGGGCTCCCATCCAGGAGTGTGTTCTCCAGCTTAAGATCCCTATGACAGATTTCCTGCAACAACTCACAGAAAGTTACCCAAAAGTCCTCGTTGACTATTTTCCTCACGTGCTCGAGCAAGCTCTGGTCAGTGACTCGGTCCATGGCTTACCATGGAATGGCAGTAGCTGACCCCAGATATCAGCTGCTGGAAGAAGAATCTTGCCTGTTTATCACCTGAACCGCATTAGACCTCAGAAGCTATGAATTGAATAAACAAAGAAGAAGATCTAGGATCATATTATATCGAACCTCGTCCTCGCTGAATCGACCGGCATTGCATATCCTCTGGAAGAGCTCCCCCCCCGCGGCATATTCCATAACAATCGCCAGATGCGTCGGCGTCAGCATAACCTGTGAGTACCCTTCGGTCAGTTTTGCGAACTTTTTCAATCCATATTAATCAGCCGTGAGCCAATTTAATTAACATCTTGTTTGTTTCAATCTTGAAAATCTTACCAGATATCAGTATCATGTTCAAAAAAGAGTAAGATTAATACAAGCAAGAGCTCCAACAACGCTATTTATGAATCCGAAAGGGTTCAGAAAGAACTGATCGTACCTCCTTGAACTGTATGATATTCGGATGCCTCAGTGACCTGTGATTGATGATTTCTCTCTGCACCTTCTCATCTATCTGAAGATCACAGGTAACGGTTTCAATCGAAGGGCACCCCCGAGAAGAAGGGTCCCAGATTCATCAGAGCTTCCTTGGTCCTCACCTTGTTGCCCCTCTCGATGTACTTGACGGCGAGAAGCTCCCTGGTCCTCTTATGCCTCACCAGTCTCGCCACCCCGAAGTTCCCCGACCCCAGATCCTTCAGCAGCTCGTAGCTCTCCTCCATCGGGTAAGTCCTCTCTCTCTCTCTATCTCTCTCTCTCTCTCTATCCTGTCTCTCTCCTCTTAGCTCGTAGGGAAGAGATTGGAAGGGGGAGAATTAGTGGGCATGGGGGGAATTGCGGAGGAAGGGGAAGGGTGAGTCGCTTCCAAGCGACGAACCATTGCTGGCTCGGGACTCCGACGTCATGGTGACAGGTGGCGGGTGTGGCCACCGCAGAGAACCCCGTCGGAGAGGTCCCATCAGAGGGAGGCGGAAGATGACAATTCGTCGGCCGATAGCGTAGGAGGATGGTGCCTTAGACTTCTATTGTGGGTAAGCCAGTCCTCTACACCAGTCAAATCATATGCTTGACGTCTGCATCTGATCCAGTTCCTGTTCCCGTTCAGTCTCCTCCCACGACGCCCCAATAATGCAATACAAAAAGTAGTCTGTCTCCGCGTAGAATATTCTCCTCCTGAAAACCCCATCGAGCACATCCACAAACATTTCGACGTCCTACCTGACGTCCTCGGTCAACTCTCTCTCTCTCTCTCCCTACCTCCCTCTCTGTCCCTGTATATGCAACGAGAAGGTGACACTGCATCTTCTCCCGGAGTCCATCCTAGAGAAAATCTTTAAAGGAAACCCATCAAGCACATCCAAAAACATTTCGACATATGTCTTGACGTCCCCGGTCAACTACGCTCATCCATCTCTCTCTCTCTGCCTGTCCCTGTAAATCCAGTGAGAAGGTGACATTGCATCTCCTCCCGGAGCCCATCTTAGAGAAATCTTTAGTACGGCGGGTGACGAATTCAAGGCTTCACATGTGGAAAGATGGTGACGTTACACGTGGCCAACTTCTCCTCTCTTATGACCACCATGTTCTCCGGGGACCGCACATCCCTTGAGTTATGTCACCTATGGAACTGGTAGCTGAATTTTCTTGAGAAATCTGTCGTGATTTGTGAACGAGGGTGTGGCCCTATTTAGGAAATAAGGCAAGAGTAGCATGCCTTTTGTTCCCTGTGAACACATATAAGAGGTCACTTCCTACTTTGAAGGTCGTTTTAATAAGGAAGACTAATCGGTGTATTCATTAGTTGATTCTAGACATTTTAGGTCACCTAGTTCCCCCCATTTATGTGGGAATTTTTTTCAATCGTAGTCAACGTTATAAGCATACTTTTCATGTGATGTTAGAAAAACATCACATAGCATGTGCATTTCTAATCAAATTACTAAAATTTGCATGCTCTTGTCCAAACAGTGGTACATATAATACCTGAAAATTATTTATTTTTCACTTAAAACATATGAGATTTCATGCAACTTTTAGCATTGCTCGATTCTAATTCTATTACATATTATTAAATATTAATGCCGTATGAAATATAAGACCTATTATCTAAAATCATTTTTCATTGTTACAATAATTATGGTTTAAAATGGCATTAGTATTGTGGTCAAGTTTACCAACATTAGCAATGATGGATTCATCAATCTATTTGTTTTGCCTAAGTTGAGGAAACATTAGAAACTTTACTTGACATATAAATAAGAGCATCAAATTATTCTCATGTTATTCGGGTAATCCAAACTCATCAAGCTATAAAAGTGTTATAGCAATTTCTCTTTTTACATGAATAAAAACCTTGCATCCAGAATAAGTGAAGTCTATGTTCAACCTTATTTATTTATTTATTTTCAGACCACGGTTATTTACTCTATCTAGGCTACCTGTTTATCATGCGTAGATTAAAGGTTTCTATCTGCACATTACTCCATATTGAAGAACTAAACCATCACACTGCTGACAAGTCGTGTGGTGAGAAGTCTATGCCCAATCCTCAAGAGAGCCGTATGGATGATGACGCGCACATGACATTACCTACAGAAGGAAATTTGGCAGCCGACCATTCATTTGATGGTTGACCGTGAGGAGAAGAACCATAAAGTCAATTTTTCGTTACAAATACCAACCAAAATTCCAAGCATTCACCCACTTGCCGACAATAAGTTGTTAGCTGAAAATGGTAGCCATTAGTGATGTTAGGGGGTGCAGTCGAATCTAGCCAATCAAGCTTGGGCAACGGACAATAATTCAATACTTTTTAGTAAATACATATTCTGCATGTGAAGTATTTAAATATCTATTATTTGCCCCATTGCCTTATTTAGGGAGTCTCCCCATGCTCTTTTAATGCTTTTTTAATGCCCTTTTTGGCCCCATGGTAAAAGAAGGAACGGTTGAAGTCAAAAGAATCTTGGGATATTCCCTGGTAGGTAGGAGGATCCCTCGCGTGAGGTGGCGTAATGAAGGCTCGGAATCCAACGTGGTCCCTTGTGCGCCAGATGAGCAGAGGACCTTGTTACTGGTTAGTGGGGAGGGAAAAACCGCAGAAACTACCAAAAAAAGTAAATTATTTTTTTAAAAAGTATTTAAAATGCAATTTTAGATACATCGAGTAACTAACTGAAAAGCTGGAAAAACAATATTCGGATATTTGTCTAGCGAAGCATATTTAAAACGTTTAATGACTAATATAATTTTCCTCATTTATTATTATTATTATTATTTTAAAGACCTTGGCTCATCAAATATGTATCTCACCACCCCTAAGTTGACTAAAGTCTCAACAGAAGCAGTTTGATGGGTGGTAAAAATCACACGATCTGATTTGGGTTTGACTCTTCAAGATCCTAGACACCTCCAAGAATCACAATAAATTGTTCCTAGTTGGTCATATGCATCACGATATTTTTCATGGCTTAGATTCCTCAAACCAGCACACTGCAATCATTACTTGGCATCCTCGCATTCAAAAGGTCAACCCAAAGATACAGGAGCGTTGACTTGCACCCATGTATTCAGTAGTTTCTTATAATATTTTCAAGCAAAAAGAGGAAGCTATTTTTTTAATATATATGCGTTTTTTTAGAATGGTTAATAATTGATATGGTATTGTCTTATATGCAATGTATGGTCAACGACGGGTTTAAGAGAGAGAGAGAGAGAGAGAGAGAGAGAGAGAGATGAGTACTCAATATAAGTGGATGGTTTCTTGTGGGATTTGGACTATGTATGGAATATGATTTTCGTCGCTGGTATATTTTGTTTTACAAAAGCCCATATACATTATTTATGCAATATTTGTTTTGATCCTTCCTTTTGATGTAGCCTGTGGAGGTGCCCCTGAAAACGATGCCCGCGATGTTCCAAAAAGGTTGTGGCTCATTACTTCCTTCACGTGATCGAGGCAGGGAGACCGTTGGGAGGGAAGCCAGTTTCAATGATCCAGTGTCTGATGCGTAGCATATTTCATGCGTTCAGGAGATAGACAGACAGTTCACGGGTTTCTAGACACGTGGCGACACAAGAATGGCTAGACTTTCGGCTTGATACCAACTCGTTCAATATCCACCGCCTCTCCTTCTGATCACAACGGCGTCCGACGAAGGAAGAACAGAGCGATAAAACGCCGGCTGTTTCCCCATACTGCGCTTCGTAGCCGTCAGATCCCACCGGCAAGCGCCACCGCCCTATTTAGCCTCTTCCTCTCCCCCTCTTCCCCCTTCGCTCTGTGTCTGTCTCTCGGTGATTTCTCCGCGCGTTGGTTCGTTCGTCTTCAGGTGAGTCCTGCTTCGTCTTCGCTTCCACTTTGTGTTTCACGTCGTCTTTCACCGGTCACGTCACCTCCGTCATTCATTTCCCGTTTGGAAAAAGTTTATTTCTGGCATCTCTCTGCTGATCTTGATTATGCCGTGATTCTGATTCCTGAGATCTCCCTGTCGTTTTGGTTTTTTGGGGATCCAAAGGTTGCAGCTCCGCTTCAGAAGCGCGAATTTCGGATTTGAATTGTTTTGATTTGGTGGAGTAGCATCGGAAGGAAAATTCCCCATTCCCCGTTCAAGCTTGATTTAGTAAATATCTAGCTCGGATTTTCCAGGAATTCGATTGACCGGGATGCTTATTTTCGTCATAAGCTTTATTGATACATTCATTTTTCTATTTTTTTTTTTGTGGTATTGCAGTTGGGTGTATATGGACATGTACATGCGCTGCAGACAACTGCTAATGGCGGAGGTGGCGGTGGATAATTGACCTTCTGAAGGTTGGAGTTGTTCTTGTTAGTCCTGATTGGTAAATGGGCTGCTTTTCGTCTAAACACAGAAGACAGTTCCCTGGACACGAAGATCCCGTGTCTCTTGCTTCCCAAACGGCCTGTAAGTATACATAATTTGCCAGCAACTTTTAGATTGTGTTGGTGGTGATGGTCATTATCAGTTTCTCATAGTCGAGAATACTATTTCACTTGCTTTTCTCCAGATCAAGCAAACTGACAGATATCAGGTCTCTCTTGTGGGATATATTTTTTATCTTTTAAAGATTTATAAATATGCAACCTTCTGTTCTCAACTGTGAAAAAGCGTCTGAACCGTTTTCAAGTCCTTTTCCAACAACCCCAAAAAAAAAGGAAAAAAAGAACAAGGAAAAAAGGAACAGAAAAAAAAGAAAAAAAAGAGAAAAGAGACAAATAACACGATTTTACTGGCAGCCCCTAAGGAGAAAACTACATATAAGTGATGCTTAGTGTAATTAGTGCAAACAAAAGCACAGAAAATACTCTCAGGTAAGCTAAAAGCATGAAGATTGTATTGGTCCTGAAAACTTAGACTGTTGTACTGACTCTGGTTTTTCTGAAGTCAAATCATTGTCAAAATATAAAGCCGATATGGTTAGATTTTTATACAGTTTTATTCCAGTAGCCTCTGCTTGGTTCTGTTGTGTCCTTTTTACCTTGCGACTTATCTCATTTTCTTTTTCCTTTATTCTCTTTTGTAGTTACTGTCAGTGAAGTTGAGGCCCTGTTTGAGTTGTTCAAGAGCATTAGTAGTTCTGTTATTGATGATGGCCTCATTAGCAAGGTAGTGTAATTTCTCCTGGAACACGTTCATTAGGTGTTTAATGTTTCTCCCTAAATAAAACCGTAATCTCTCTCTGTGCACTTTTCTAAACGGACGATACCTTCTCCACACGATTTTGTGATCAGTAATGGCGTTAGCAAGGATTATAAATTTATTTTTTCAGTTCAGAACCTTTTTCTATGCTGTTTAACATCATTAGCACTGGTAACTCAGTAACATTTTATCTTTACTAGATTAAGTAGTAAAGCTAAAATTTCAAACTTTGCGGCTCTGTTAATTGAGAAAATGGTGGCATATGTAGACGTTTTGTGTCAAAAATCATTGTGTAACGTGTCCCTGAAATTTCGTTAATTTTTATCCTATTCTTGTTAAAGTTTTTCCCTTGTTATTTTGATCTTCATGTACATTTGGGTTAATCACATAATTTTTCGGTATAGAAGAGTCTTACAAAGAAAAGTATTCTACAAGTTTTTTCCTCTTCAAAAGCTTCACAGTTACTGAGTTATCTAGGCTCAATTGGAAGCCCGGTTCCCATATGGATATCAAACAAAAGTCAATTCACCAATAATATAGACTGAACATTCAATAGATGTATCGAAATTTGAGTTACGTTACAGTTTTTGAAGATGAAATTACTATTATAATTTTTCCTTAAATATTATAGTCGTAGATTTTTTGATAGTTTTGGCACTGGGAGCTCTGTTTCTTTTTGACTTATTCAAAATCAATGGATCACTTCTTGTTCTTCCTTTCATTATGTGTGCCCGGTGATATTTACCTCACTTTTTCTTAGGTTAATATTTATGTCTGTTTTTCGCAGGAAGAGTTTCAGCTAGCTTTATTTAAAAATAGGAAAAAGGAGAACCTTTTTGCAAACCGGGTAATATATTATCTCTGTCCCCGTTATTTTTTGTTAAAACTTGCATATAAGAAGCCAGTATATCATCTTACTTCGTGGGTTTGTAATGAATTATTTTCATCTTCTTTTGGAATTTTTTTATTACATAAAGGGGTATTTGGTTAAACGATGGTCTTCATCTGGGAAAGTCCTAGGATAATGGAAGAGCACTATTTAAGAGGAAAAAGTTTCTGTTACATGCAGTGGTCTTTTATAGAAAGTAATGATCGCTGCCCAGTGAAATCGCATGTTATAGCCTTTTTTATGCCAATATTATACTGATTGTTTACTGCTCTATATTTAAAATTTAAGTAGAAGGTTAAAAACACAAAAACTGATGGTACTGACGGTGTATATCCTCATCTCTTTTTTATTATTTTTCCTTTTCCTTTCTTGTTCCTTTCCGATTTTTTACCTCTTCCTCTCCATCATTTTCTTCCTCTTCGTTACCTCATGGGACATCTTGAAGGCTTTACAGAATTGATCCCGTTCATGATTTTTCTTTAATATTCAACGTTTTGGTTGCCAGATCAGGAAGGGTCTTGTCCTGCGATGGCTCATGCAATGGCATGAGTCACATATGTCTTATTGGCTTTGCCCACCCAAAGCATGGTTTCTCTCATCTGTCATGTGTGTGGTTTATCTATTCAGACACAGATCATTTTAAATTGGCTGAGAATTGAACTGAGTTAGTTTGAGACGGAAACGTGATTCTGAATCTATTAGTTTTGTTGTCAGATATCGTTTCAATTGTGGAAGGTTAAGGGCAAGGCGACAAAGTTACTGCTTGCATTACCACTAGAAACTAAAGTTAGAATGGTGGCTATACGGTAAAACGGCGAAATCATTGCATAAATGTCTCATAAAGGAGAATAGGTAACCAACTGATCCGGTTTGTGTTGGGTCGAAAGAAAAGTAAAAGTATCCAGCGATAGTCAGAAGTGAGGACCTATTGTTTATTGAATCCAGTGATTTGAAACGAGTGAAGAAACCAATCCTCTCCCATTCATCAACTTTAGTCAAAATTTACTTGTCTAGTAGAGATTACTTATTTTATTTACTGTGGCCTAACACCAACCTAAAAAGCAAAAAATCTATGCAACTTTTTGGTCCGTCAGAATAGCAAATAGTCACTTCAAAGATAATAAAACCTGAACGATCAGCTAGAGGGACTATTCGTTTTGTGGGTGTAAGTTTATGGTCATGGTCTGTGGGTTCTCAGAAAATTTGTTAAAGAATAAAAGTACAGTCATCAGTGTGGATTTTTTATTTCTTTCTCTTATCCGACATTTTTTCCGAATGTCTTCAGGGCATTGGATGCAGGCCTTTTTAATTCTATTTTTTCTCCATCCTTTTTCCTTGTTAACTATTGGGTTTATCAATTTTATGTTTAATTCAGATAGGAAAGCTACTTCAGGGAGGTGTTTCGGGAGGGTAGATACGTCAGGGAGGGTACTTTCAACTTTTTTTGTATCATTAGGGTGAACAACACGGCAATCGAGGAACATTCTATCTAACTTTTTGAGTTGGTTGATGATACTTGTGATGGTCCATGTAGAAACTTTCTTTGTGATCTGCTGCTTTGGAGTCTTATAGTACACTTTTTTTTCCTTTGTTTTGGAACAGATCTTTGACTTATTTGATGTGAAGCACAAAGGGGTGATAGATTTTGGCGATTTTGTTCGGGCACTTAATGTCTTCCACCCAAATGCTCCACACGAAGACAAAGTGGACTGTAAGCTTCTAATGTCTCATTCAGTCCCACAGTCTTGCACTCTGTTTGCTGATTTTTTTAATTATCTTTGCAGTCTCATTCAAGCTTTATGATTTGGATAGCACGGGGTTTATTGAAAGACAAGAGGTAATTCTTTTTTTTTTTCTGAAGACAATATTTTTATTGGTCTCTGTATCCTCACCCAACTAATTTCTCTTGAGATTTGTTTTTCTTATATCAATGGTACGCCTGATAAATAATTTTTTAATATCGTAGATTAAGCACATAAGTTGTCTCATGTACTGTTTGTTTAAATGCTCATGATGCTTATGGTTAAGATTACTGTCTCCTAATTTCGTCGCTCGGAGAGATGCTAGGCATACTTAGTTATGCTTAAATCAATAAAAAAAGAAATTTCTGTGACTAAATTTTTTGCCTAAAAAATTATTATTTTGATTCAAGAAGATAAAATCGTGTGCATCTGTCAAAATTAAAAAATATTTCATTTTTTTTAATACCCAGAGGGGGCCCTATTCCAATCTTATCAAGAAAATGATTCAAGTAACAAGGGAATAATTAATAGGAAATGCCAAAGTGTAAAAATACTTGTATTTTTTGGAATTTGGCATCGCATTCTTTTTCGGCTTTAGATTCTCCAAAACTTGAAGCTCCACTTTTTTTCTCCTGATCTGAAGAGTGAGAGCCTTCATTCAGTCCACATTTCTTGGCCGTCTCCACAGCGGCTAGAACCATTTGTGTGCGCCTAACACCCTACATCTTCCTTCTGTTTGTGCAGGTTAAGCAGATGCTGATAGCACTCCTCTGTGAATCAGAAATGAAGCTGGCTGATGAGACCATCGAAATAATTCTCGATAAGGCTAGTCCCGCTGATCTCAGATCAATAATCCTATACGCTTTTTGAGTAAAAACTGATGCCCAGTCAGTATTCAGTCTCATGATGGTTCTTCTTAACCCGAGTCTTGCTACTGTGAGCAGACCTTCGTTGATGCTGATGTAAACCAGGATGGGAAGATCGACAAAGAAGAATGGCAGAACTTCGTCTCACGTAATCCCTCACTTATGAAGATCATGACTTTACCATATCTCAGGTAAGCGCCAATGGCTGTTCTTTCATTGTGTAATTCCCAAGGAAGTAATCAATTCCCGCAGGTGTATTTCTTATTTTCTCCCCTCTTTTTTTTTTTTTTGGGTGATTTCTTTCTCTTCATACTCCTTCATGTATACTGCATCGAAGTTGATCTAAATTATTTTTTCAATTATTTGACCCACTAAGTTACTCCCTGGTAACTATATTTAGACCTGGACAGGAAATTTTCAGTGATGCCCTCCAAAACATGGAATTAGTGCACAATTGCCACATCTAGTTGATATTACAAAAAATACCTTCTTCTGTGCACTTGTTCGGCAGTTTTCTTTGACGGGTTTCAGGAGCATTGTAGATATTACTAAATGGACCTGAATCTTTACCAAACCACATAATATTTGACCTAAATCTATCTTTTTTGATCCTAGCCCAGTTGCCTATTATTGGAAACTCCTCAACCTGATGCTTTGACTGGAACTGACCCGTTCAGGAACTGGCATGGTGGGGTCTCCCTGTTGTAGATAACAGCCCACGACTTTCAACAGCGGATTGATTTCTAGGACAGATCAGAGGGAACTGGTTGGCCATTCGGCTCAGAGTTGACTTTCGGCAATGTACTATTGTCCCATGGCTTTCAGCATTGGACTGATGACCTGGTCAACGACCAATCCCTTTTAAGAGAAATCAAGAACTCTTCAGTCTCTTCTGCCATTAGCTCCCCTCAACAATTCCACAGCGTCCCCCCATCTTTTTATAGCTAATCAGCATTCGCCCCCTCCATCACTGAATTCTCAGATTACCCACATTCTTTCCCAGATTTAGCATTGTCTTCTTGCTCGGATAATCACCCAAGTTCCTGATGTTTCTTGGCATTCTTTGCAGGGATATAACGACCACGTTCCCGAGCTTCGTTTTTAACTCGGAGGTCGATGAGATCGCAACCTGAGGGATCCCCTTCTCTGCATGCAAGCTGTGTGACCTGTGTTTTCAGCCCTTGTCTGCTGGGTATGCATTAAACTAGGAGGGCTCTCAAGGGTTTAGTTCTTCTTATGTCTCCTGTGGAAGTGCCTCAGTTCTTTACTCCTGGGGAGTGGGTGTTGGTTCTCTCAAGATCCTTCTTCAGGGAACCTCCAAGTCAATGTGACCGTTTTTTTCTTATATGCTAAAAATGAAATTAAATCGCAATTATTTAAAAGATTTTTTCTCAAAAAATATGGCTGAGTGGGTCCCCCCCCCCCCTCCCGTGGGATTTCGAAACTTTTTTTACTGATATGTCCTTGTCAAAGTAGCATTTTTGAAAAATACCGCGGCTAAAACTTTATCCAGGCCCGGTATAAATCCGTGGGCCGAAAACAGTAGGCCCGAACGGTCACGGTCAAAAAGTCAATAGAAATGACCGAGAAATTTGCTGATATATCCTTGTTAAAGAGGAAACTTTATAATTGCCATTGGTAAGAACGTTATACTTTTCGAGCCGGATTCTGCTCAATAATGGGCCTAAATCAGGCCCAGTATTGAATACTGAACCCGAAGAAAGTGGGCCCGATCTGTCTGACCATGAAGAATTTCCCCCCCCCCAGAGCCGGATCCAGTCACCTGTTTGAGCATATGATTATTGTCACCGAATCCGACTCTTCAAACCTTTGCTAGTCCTTATGCCCAGTCAGCTCCCGGCCGAGCCATCATAGTTCCAGAGAGAGAAGAGAGAGAGGGAGAGAGAAAGAGAGGCGATGAATTTCTCGGGGCAGGACGTAGATGTGTTCGGGGAGAGGTATAGGTCGGAGGAAGAAGAGGAAGAGGAAGAAGAAGAGGGGGGGAATGGAGTAGGAAGGGGCGGGGCGGAGGAAGAGGAGGAAGCCGATGAAGGAAGCCGCGGCCACTCCTCCGGGGGTTCGTCGTCTCCGGCTTCTTCCTCCTCCGGCAGCGGGAGCGGGAGCGGGAGCGAGAGCAGCAGTGGGAGCAGTGCCAACGGGAGCAGCAGGAGTAGTGGCGGCGGCGGCGGGGGGGAGGAGGACGATCAGGAGGAGGACTCCACCGCTGCTGCAATAGCAGCCGCCGCGGCCGCCGCGAGGGCGAGAGTTGGGTTGGAGAGTAGTGATGAGGAAGAAGAGGAGAGCGATCTCTTCGCTCCCGACAATGAAGCGTACTCCAAGACGCCAGCTACAAGCAACTTCCCCATTCCTGGTAAGAGTGGGATGTCGTTTACTATTGGGATGCTTCCGACAATATTCCGACCTAGGAGAACTTTGTAGTTCGTTCTCTTGGCCCTCTACTAAGTTTTCATTCTAGATATTACGTCCTTACAAATACAGCGGAAACGTGGAACATAAAACGGAAAGATAGATTCTCTACACTGTTTTTGTCATGTTTTGCTGATCGTTAATGAAATAAAGACGCTGTGTATGTAAAGAAAAAAAACATATCATAATGTTGAATCTAAACAAAGCTTCTCTCTTGACAAGCTCCATGTTTGATTATTTTTTCAGAATACTTTGTTTTCGGTGCAATGGCCTGAATATTTCACCCCTATATGTTTTCCTTCCACTTATAACATTTTTTTAAAAAAATGAATCAAGTTCGCTACTATAAAAAGAGTATACTTTGTAACTTAACAGTGGATTTATTAACAAAAAAAGGTTCCTTTCGAACCTCTTTAATCAGCAGAAAAGTTGCTAACTTTTGTCAGAAGGAATAAATCCAGAATATTCTTCCCACATATGATCCTTGATAGTATGATTACGTAGTTAGGTTCACCCATCTCCATTCCTTTGGACCATTGCTCTGCATAGAACATGCTATGTTGCGGAGGTTTATCAAGTCTTTGAACTCATATTGACTAATCAACAATTCTTCTCAATCCAAATAGGCCGCAGTATTCCCAGTAAAAGCACATTCCACCGCACAAACATTGGTAGATCTTAAGCTAAAAATATAGAGTTCATTTACTTGATAATCACAGCTTCTAAAATAATATTTATTTATGCTACTTTGAGATCCTCTATATTATAGTGAAAACAAAACTCTCTCCTGTTCAGTGACTTGGTAGATCTTGAAATATGACTTATGTTTGGTTTGAATTCATTAGTTAAATGATTGGTATCTCTTATTCTCACCAAGCATTCGTGTACAAGGTCATCTCCCTGATGTTGAATTTTCGCTAAGCTCTGCTTTCGTTTTCTCTGCCCGAGGATGACTATAATTACTCTCATTAATACATTTCAGTTCCATTAGTTGTTTCTGGTGAATCGTTTAAAAGAAATTTTCCTTCTAGAATGATCTCCTGTACACTCCCCAGAATGAAGGTTGCTGAACTGACCTAGCTGGTAGTCGATCATGACATATACATGCATTGAGATTTCAAGAAACTCAAACAATGGAAGGCACTCATAGTTTGATTTTTTTATTGAGAGGGGGGTCTAGTCTACTGGGGCTAAGATAGCTTTGATAACAATGTCAAAGGAGATTTTTAATGTCTCGTGAAATCTCCCTTTGAGCCATAACATCAGCCGGATGCAGTAACATTAACTAGTCCCCTGGATTTATTAGCTTCTAATACCATGAATTGCTTCCTTGGACTTCCTCAAATGAAAAGGGAATGCGTTAACTTTCAACAGGTTTTTGTTCATCTGGGAAGATAACATCTTTTCATATGAGGTCTCCCAATTTTCCTCTTTTAAATTTTCTGTTAAGGAACTTGACAAAGTTTTGCTGAACTTCTGCCTTGCATAAGCTGTTTGAGATCTTTCTTAAAGGTGACATACCCTTGATTCTTTTAGCCGAAATCGGGAGAAACTTAAAATCTGTCGCTTCATTCAACTAATGTTACTTGTTTTAACCCTTCGCATTCTCTGTTGCATTTGCACAGTACTGAATGATTATCATTCTTTATCCCTTCCACCTGTTTCATCCCACCCCTGCTTGTTGGAGTATTCTCTGACTCAGCACAATATCTTGCCTGATGACCCACTCCACCACAGATTAAGCATCTGACTGCATTTCTATAGTTATCGTCCTGAAGACATTCTTCATGAAGATAAGAGCACTGAGATTCTGGGCTAACCTTGTGACAAAATGAGATAGTCTGTGATAGTCTACAAACTTCAGCACCTTTCCATGTATGAAAATCGCTATATCTGTATAGGAGAAAATATCCTTGTCTGCAGTCTTGCTATACTACTAGTTCCCGATTGTAGCTTGCCACGGTGTATTCCCCTTGTCTCTAAGTCCTCATCATGTGGTGCTTTGTAGCAGATCCTCTACCCCCCTTGGATACGGTTGATCCAAAAAATTAGTCAAGGAGCTTTATCTTGTTTTCAAGATATGTGGCACAAAAAAATCGTGGGAAAGCTGCGTCTTGACTTTGTTTGTAAAATACTGGAAATCTAGGATTAGACTCGTTGGGATGTTCTTGAATGAGATTAATTCATTTTTCTTTTCTTTTGGTTTTCTCAAGTACTCGTTGCTTGACATGACACTTTTTAATTGGATTTTATTTCCAGTATTGCCTCCAGTTCGAAATACTAGTAATCACACCAGAGGTGGTTACGGGCGTGGTAGATGGCAACAGTCTGGATACTCCAATGACAGAGGTCCAGCTCTCCTTCCACGACCTGGATCTTATCATCAAAGGCAAGGGTTTGGGTATGGGTCAAAGTTCTCAAATGGACGCAATGATGAGCGTTTTGTTTCAGAGATGAAACTCAACAAGAGTGAAGAGACTTTATCTAGGAAATCTATTCAAATTCAAGAGGTACTGTAGTTTGTCTTTAGTTTACTTTTTTGTTTAACGTACTGTTGTTGGCTGATAATCTCTTTATTGTACTGGACCTGATTCAAAGCCTTGCGAAATTGGCTGCTACAGTCGTGTAGAAGGTGGAGACGTCTATTTTGATGATCGCAGTTTGGTAAGGGATTTGCAATATTTCTTTTGGAGGGGTTTTTGTTTTTATATGCATTTGTTTACATAGCTGATAATATGTTTCTTTTGAATGATTGGACCTGGTTGTCACGAGTTTCTTTCTTGTGGCATCTATGATGTTGGGCCCCATCTTAATCCCTGTGATATATCTTTATGGTTACCATAAAGAGTTTTTTTTAGTATACAAGTTCGTTCCTTTCTCACAGTTTTTTGACCCATGCAAAAAATATTTGATGTCTTATGAACTCCATTTTTCTCGATGTTACTTCCATTTGTGTTGGCAGAGACTTTTTAAGCGCACTGTTTGTGACGACATTGGTGCAGACCTCAATGTAGGGTTTGAGTCATTTATTGAAAAGAGAGGTATGACTGTGTTACATTTAGTTTATCAGTTTTGTCCATAATGTGCATTGCAAAGATAAAAAATAATTGAGTCGTGATGTTAATTACGTGCTCGTGATATTTGCGATACATTGTCATTTTTGTCTCTGTTCGCTTGCTTCTGTTCATCATTCATTATTTTATCTAGTTTCGTGAAGTTGTTTTTATTTTTGCAAAAATTGCGTCTAGACGAAATGTAATTCTTGCGAGGAATAAGAGTTTTCACTGTTATATTACTGAACTCATTCCAGTAACTTTACATGTGTCTTTATGTCTACTTGATCTTTCTTGAAGTGATTACTATCCTTCCACTTGTAGACATGCTGGTCAGTCATAGCCAGATCCGACCTGTTGTTTCTGCTTGTCATGCACATAAATCCTTTATTATCTCTTGGAGACACTGCATGAGAAGGATGGAGAATCCTTGCCATAACTTTTACTAGCTGTACAATGAGCATGTCCAAATTAGCTATATGAGTGATGAGTAAGGTGGAATTGGCATTGGACATGGAAAGTGATTCAAATGATTTCGTGGCTTATGCTTCATGCAACCCTCTAGGCTATATGCAACTCTTGAAATCTTATGGTTTCTTTTGAGTGTGTAATGATGAAATAGTGAGTTAGAGTTTTTCTGTGGTGAGGAAGGAGATAAATGAATTACTTGCGAGATGGTAGGCTTCTAGTATGGCTTCAAGAAGATGTCGGACAGTGGATGAATCGCCCACTTGTACATACACTCTTTTCATAATTAATGATCACATGGTACTACCCCCTTACAAAAAATATATTTGGGTTGGAGAAAGAGCAGAGAAAAGAACTTCAGTAAAGTGTAGAAAGTGTGCTAACTCATCAAATTTTCTTGCTTAATTCTTTACCAAGAGCTAGTGTTTGAGAAGGCTTTCAACGTGAAGTTGCTTGTAAAGACGAGTATCCTGTAGCACAGATACCAGTGACATATAAAAGAAATCTCAGGAGGCTTTTGCGGTAGTTAAATACAACTGTGGGCATGTTCCGAGGGTGAAGGCAATTCCCAAGAATGGAATAGGTGGAAGGCACAAAAGGAGCGAAGAAAGGAGGAAGAGAGAGGGATGCCAAAACGTTTGCCTTTGTTTGTATAGTAGGAATGTTGGATAATGAGCTCGCATTATTCGGTTGTTTGGAGTAAGGATGTGGGGCTCTGTAGTTGCCTAGTCAGTCTGACTTGAGCTAGCTTGCATCAGCCGGATCAGTTTTCATGATTCTTATCCCAGATGCTTTTAAAAATCAATTAGGATTCTAAAGGCTGTTGAACAAAGAGTTCAATGCATAGACCTGAACAGGTTGGAGTTGATTAGGTTTCAGTTGGTGCTGATCAGATTGGGTGCAATTCACAGTTTGACTTGATCTTACTTGCTGAACTGATTTGCCAATGCCTGGTAAATTTATATAAAAAAAAGAGATTAACCCTAGAAGATCAAAAAGTCGGTGTGGGAAACCTGCTTAGTTTCGATTGAGCAGGTTTTATCTGACCAATTCAATTGGAAAAATAGGATGAGGAAGCGGAAATTGGGTGTAATGTCTGAATAATGTTTTATTTTTGAAAATAAGTCCAGAAATTAGAAGGCTCTATGCAAACTAGACATTAAACGGGGAGATATGCCTGCTATTGCATGATTTCTCTCTCCCTGAAAAAGAGGGGTTTATTTACCACTAATTTTTTAAGATATTACTAGGGGCTGAAACTTTGTAACCTTTAATCTTATATGTTATTGAATTATAGGGGCTAAATCTTTCACATGAGCTAATGACCGTACACCTTTGGTGAATTTCATTTAACTGAGTGATAATCCAATGGCAGTTTCCGTGTCAAAGCGTGGTTGATTGTGTCACCCACTTTTCAGCGGGATATATTTTTGCTAAGGTTGCTTTCTTGATTGGCTCTATTTGGGGAAGAAGTAACTAGTTTAACTGTTTAATTTTTTTATCAACTTGCTTCTGGACACACGTTTTGTACTCTAATGTTGATGAATCATAGTTCAGAGAACATTGTGTGTTAAATATTGTTTGTACGTTAAAAATGATGGAATGACGTTCTTTATGTTCATTCAGAATGTTTGTTGTTGTTTTGTTATTTTTCTTGTTTCTATTTCATTTTTCCAAAAAAGACTTTTGAATCAAGGCATAATAATCAGACCCCTTTTAAGAAGAAGATCCACTGGTACTAGCCAGATTGAATGTTCTCAGTCTGACTAATTTTCAGTTTTACTCTATTGGAGACTAAGTCAACATTCGTAAACCCTTCCTCAAAACTTCTTTAGGGTGCCTTTGTCTTCAAGTTCGGAAAACCTGATGCCGAGTGTGAGGTTCACTGTTTAGACTCAATTGTACATCCTTAGGAAGCTTGATGATTTAAACGCTGCCGATGCTTCTGCTCTCTCTCTCTCTTCGTGCTGTTTCATGTTTGTTTGGTTTATCAAGGTGTTTGTTTCTGCTTGCTTTGTTTTTCCATAATGTTTTTTTTTTTTTGGGTTTGATATATATTACTTAAATGGTTTTGGATTTTTGACAGCTACTTGTCATGGAATTAGCATTGTAACATGTTAACCTGATGGTTCAGTGTTCTTATTTTATTTTTGATAATTTCTGTAAGGGCAATGATTTCTGTCTTTTCCAGAGTTCAACTCAGAAGGTTTTGGTGATCTTCTTTCTTGCATAAGGAACAAAAAGATTCCCTTACAAAATATCCATTTTGTGGTAACCTTCCTGGCCTTTGCAAAGTGTTAGTGGTTCATCTTTCCATTGATAAGTTTATGTTGCCAATATGACTATTTTGTCTAATTACTGAGTTTGCCGCTGTTATTTGCTTTTCCAGACTTTCAGGAATAATCTGAACAAGGTGATCAGCTGCTTCCTTTAAAAAAATGCGTTTCCTTAGTATGTAGAAGCCTTCTGTATAAACTTGACGCATCCCGCATGTTAGTGCCTTGTTTGTTAATAATAAGTGATCTCCTGGTACCAACTCCCTAGATACTAGCTACTGCTTACATCAGACACGAGCCTTGGAAAATGGGAGTACACAAGCGCAATGGAGTTGTTTATCTTGATGTCCACAAGATTCCAGAGAGACCACAGAGTGAGCTAGATCGTCGAAGGTATTCCCTTTCCCTTAACATTTGTGTGTTGTGTCATCAGAAATCTTCATTATTGATGTCTTTCTTCATTTATTTATATTTCAGTTCTAAATGAAGGTAGAGATAATATATGAACCACCCTGAAGTGATGGATTTCCGCTTTTGATATTGCTATCTGATTGTCTATGGAGCCTTCTCGTTTTCCTTCATAGAGTAGGCCGGGGGCTAAAGTTCATCTGATCAGATAAAAAAAAGCAGCTACAAAGACTCATCACTTGCGACACATGAATTGTGATTGTTTATGTAGGTTGGAGAATGAAGCGTAGTGGCACAGTATAGAGACCGTTTGTTCATCAAGCATTGCTTTTTCCCCAGATTTTGAAAAAAAATTTGGTCGACCTGATAATGACCCAGATACAACATAATGTTACTAGTGTTGAGAAATCTAGATCCATTGAGAACACTGACATGGAAGAGAAACTTCCTCTGTCATCCACGACAGAGGGAAGGAACGCAGAAACTAATACTCTTAGCCCTTTACAATATTACCCTTAGCCCTTCTAACAACTAGGACTATTTAAAAGTTGCTCTTGGTTTTGTAACATGTATCAGTTTGCCATGATTTTTTAGCCCGGGACACCATTAGGCTTTAAGATCACTTTGGAAATAATTTGTTGCATGGAATCTATGATTCCATATAGGAACTGCAGAAGATCCATTGTTTTTCTGACAGTAATAAAAACATTGAACATTTATCTGTCACAGATGTTCATCATGCATAGGTAGCTTTCGCCGGGCTTTCTTGGACCTTTTTTTTTGTGTCTACGGTCAGTTGTCCATTGTGATAGATTTTATTGAAACACCTTAGTTGCTTGTATCATGACAGTTTTCCCTTGCTGCTCTTTCGACGTTATATTGTGCTGTTATATTTAAATTTAAAATACGTGTGTTCAGAACCTACAAAATCTTAGTATTAGTAATTCACTCATTTACTCAGATGCTATTGGGGCTACTCTTTTGAGAATCTTGCTACTGAAGCCTCCAGTGACATTGGCGTTGATGGGCATGGTATTGATGCGAACGTTGAGTTCTGTTCAGTTCTAAGGACCAAACTTGGGGCACACCGTATTATCATGGGTGCTGAGATGGACTGCTGCGATTCTCCTGATGATGGAAAGAGGTTCTATGTAGAGTTGAAGACAAGCCGAGAGGCTAGTACACATTTTTTTCTCCGTCAAACTTCTGAATTTTGATGATTTGGCATTTTGGATAGTTAAAATACCAGTGGGTTTGTGTTTAATAAAATTTTAATATTAAATATTTATTTCAGTTGGATTACCATACCGAAGAGCGATTTGAGCGAGAGAAACTATTGAAGTTTTGGGTAAATATTTCTCTCATTCTAGCCATTGACGGATGTGCTTGTAGCTCTCTTAACGAGTAACTGATATGAATTTCTGTGCTCCTAGCTCTCTTTATATTATTGGAAACTTCCCTTTAAGCATAATAGTTTCCATTGAGTGAATTTAGTTGTCAGAATTGAGCAATCCTTGTGCATGTCAAGATCAGAGTCTTGAAAAATCACGCTGGAATAAGTTACCAGCCGTAAGTCTTCTCCCTAGAAATTTTCTTTTCGTTGCAAAAATTATGATAATTTTTTGTGTTCATTTTTTAAAAAGCAAAACATAAGTAAATAATTTGTCGTACTTGGATTCCAGGTAATTCGAGAAAGCATTTCCGGTGGCAATTCGAAATGATCCATAACTTTTATTCCCAATAATAAGAGTTTTATTTTTACAGCACATTTATGTTCTTATTAGAGTCTAAAACAACTAACATTTCAACGATTAATTACCCTTGTGTTTTGACTTAATTTAGTTCGTTTGCATGCATGATTTCTCCTCCCTATTTGGAAAAAACATGGAAATGCAATCCGTGACTTTGGTGTGGTTCTTCAATGTCCAAACACTTATACATTTATTCCATAACTGCAGATTCAATCATTTCTAGCTGGTGTCCCATATATTGTAATCGGCTTCAGGTAAATACTTCTCAACAGTTATCTGTAAACGCTTGGCTCACATTTCTATCCATTTTTGGTGCATATATTACCACCTGCTCTGCAGTGCTAGAGCATTCTCATTTGCGCATAGCGTAGTTGACTTGCTTATTTTAGTTTCTTCTGAGGAAAGGTGAGCTGTCTTTCCTTCCTCATATGAGTGATTTGTCAGATCACAATCCTGTGAACCAGCGTTCTTTGATTACTGGTACGTTGAAGTTACAAGTAATAAAACACATCGACTCTGTAATGGCCGTCAGACGATTAATGAACGCGTATGCATGAAATCATTTGCTGCAGCATGTGGTAGACGCCTCTATCTGCTCAAGCACCTTCGCCCCTCTATTAATGGTATCTAGGATTAGTTATGGGTCTCAGCATTCATGGGAAGTTGGATCAAAGTATAGATTGGCAAGTGATACTATGCTATATGAGGAAAAAAAAGCCCTGTTCCACTTATTTCTAATCGATTTCGAGTGGAACACTTTAATTCTTCAGCATGATCTCAGTGATCTCCAGATTGGGTTCTCTCTTTGTATTCTTCACCTGGCAGAGCTTGAACACGTCAGAAATGGGTATGATAGGAGCGTGTGATTGGATGTATGAGAAGACTGATAGTCTCATTATTTACAAAATCTTCCAGCAAAATCATCTGTATAGTTGTCTATTCACGGCAATAAGAAAGAGGTTTTTTTTTTTTTTTTTTTTTGGTGGTGGGGGGAGGCGTGAGGTCTTATTTTTTATTTATTTCTATAAGCCGTGTGATCCTATTTATTTTTTATTTCTTCTTTTGGTAATTGTTTCATGGGTCTTGCTCCTCTCCGGATCGCAGGGATGATTCGGGTCGGCTCGTTCGCACAGAGAGATTGACAACTAGAGACATTACCCACAGGGTGAAGCTAAAGAACTACTGGCAGGTGCAGGAACCTCTTTCTTCACTATGCAATTGCTAAAAGAGGAAAAAAACGGATAACATCCGAGCAACAGCCATCTAAACAGCCAGAATAATCATCCGAGAAAAAACGTGCCCTTTTTTTTTTTTGTTTTTGTTTTCTGCAGGGAGGGGTGTGCTTGGCATTTGCTGACGAGGTCTTATGCTGGCTTTATGGGACTGTCAAAGAGAGTTGAGTTTTGTTGCATCCTCTCTCTCTCTCACTCACTCACTTACTTTCTCTCTCTAGATTATTGGGTGAGATTAACGACGACTGAAGTCCTCCTTGGGGTTGTGTTGCAGATGAAGATTACATACTCCAGTTCATTCCTCCTTCCCAGAGATTGGAGCTTCTCCAAGCCCAGTCATGCCCAGACGCCATTACCAACCACATTGCAAATCTGTAAGTGCTTCGCCAGGTTAACCCAAAACAGCCGTCATATCTCAGAGGACAGACCAGCACACCGAGACCCTAATCTCCATTCCAAGAGCACAGCCCGAGCATGTCTTTTGACCGTTTCTCTTCCCGATTTTAGGCCCTCCTAGGACGAATATTTTGATGGTTTTTGCTCTCTTGAGTCTCCCAGTTTAGGGTTCCTAATTTTTTTGGGGATTCAGAGGCGCCTCCGCCCCTTCATGGGGAACCTTCCATATCAGGTAGTTTGACCCACCCTCTCAAGCATGTTCATAAGGAAGTGGGGGGGTGGGCATTAGAGTCCCTTTCGTTTACTGTCGCTTCGGTCAACGTGTTTGGCACGTGGGATTTTCGGATCCTACTCCATGCTATGACATTGATTGCAAAAAGAGAGAGCATAGACAGGTGAGTTGATCAATAACGACGATCGTTGACTGTCAGGAGAAATTCCTCTTTTTTGTTTTTATTCAGTTGACTCCTGTTGAAGGTCAAAGGGGATGTGGGTAAGGGTTATTGGGATGTCAATGGGCTGCACCAGGTTGAACCCAATAGCCCTGTCCTTACACGAGGCCCGAATCTCGTCATTTGGGCCGAGCCCAGGGCAGCCAAGTCTGTGCTTGGGAATTTTTTCAGGGTTTATTGTTGTGTCAGGCTTAGACAATAACATGGAAAGTCGTTATTTGGACCAACTCCCAATAACGATTTAAGTTGACTTTCATCGGTCTCTTTTTTCTTTGGGGTTGACGTTCAGACTTTAAAAAATAAATTAAAGATATATTCCCTGAATAAATCATATTTTCCTTCGTTATAATTGATCCAAAGAACGACTTGAAGTTGACTTTCATTTGTTGTTTTTTGTTCTATGGGGTTTACTTTCAAACATTAACTTAATAATTATAATTGATCCAAAAAATGAATTGAAGTTGACTTTCATGTGTCTACTTTTGTTCTTTGAGGTTGACTTTTAGACTTTAGACGAACAAAATAAAGATATATTCCTTGAATAATTCATATTTTCCTTCATTATAATAATATCCATATTTGTTTCTCCCATTTCTATTTCTTGCCTTCAGTTCTCTTGCCACATTCTGTCAGCTTTATTGGGTATCCATCTAGTCATATCATTTCATCCTATATATATTTTCTAAAATACGATATTATTTTTTTAATGAAAGTGAAGCGAAGTAGATTGAGGTTTATAAATATCCTGAATAAAATCGTATTTTTATTTTCGTTAATTTTAAAATATATGTAAAAATATGCCATTCTATTGGGTACGTGTCATGTTTAGAACAAGCGAGTTCTGCTAGAGTTTCTTGGCCTTGCGTCAAAAAAGGTGCACATTATTATTTTTTAACTATTTTTACACCATTTTGCTCCTTTTTTTGCTATTTAAAATGAATCTTTTTTTGACTGCTTTCAATGATAAGTTATTACCAAGATAATAATATAAACTCTTTTACCAAGTTAATACCAAAAAAGGTACACTTTTTTATTGTAAAAAAATAATTGTTTAATTAGAAGTGCTTCATTCGGGTTGGGTTCTCCTGAAGTGGCCCTCGAGTTTGACCACGTGGCATCTTTACCTTCTCTCTCTTCTCGCGAAGCGCCACGTGGATATCATCTTCCGGGTTTCCTTCGGGCAGGCCCGGCCCGGTCTAGCCGTCTCCTATGGATTCGAGGACTATCCGAGTTGGACACGTCTTCAAATATGCGGGCGAACGATTAGATTTAGGGTTTCTTTCTACCGCGCCTATCGTCGCACCGGAAAAGAAAAATCCGCTCTCGGAGGCGTTTTTGATCTTCCTTTCGGTGGCGTTCGCGCGTAAGATCCTAGTTTCTTGTTTGTAAGATTGCGGCGATGCCTCCTCGGACGGTGAGGAAGACGTCGGGAGCGTCCTCCGGGGCTGTCAAGAGGGCGGGGGCCAGGACGACGAGGGGTAGGCCTGCAGGGGGCCCGACTGAGACGGAGAAGACCGCCCAAGAGGAGGCGGTAGTGAAGACGACCGAGGTGACGCCTCCCGAGCCAGAGCTTGTGCCCGATGCTAATGGGTCCGTTGGTACGCCTTTCGATCTGCCCTTGTTTCAATCATGGTAGTTTTTTGTTCATGTCCTCACTTTTGAATGTTGGGATCTTAATTATCTCGCGGCGTTGTACGTTTTTCCCTTTCATGGGAACAATTAAATCCGCCAGCCCTTTTATTGTGAGTTTTTTTATGTCATTATTCGGTATTCCTCGACGTTTTATTTCTCATGTTTCCCCAACTTGGATTGTATTTATTCATACATGGTGTATGCTATTTTTGCATAGATTTCCGAGATGATTTTTTTCACGTAGTTGAAACTGAAGGCTGCATATTTATGCATCCATGAGTGTTTTCGTTTTTTCTGCATTTTCTAATTTTGATTTATCACGGCGTGTCTGTGGGCTGTGGATCATTTGCGCATTCTGATGCGTTTTGTTGTAAAAACCAAGTCAATTTGGTATGACTGATTTGTCGTTGAGAAAGCTGAATGAAATTTGGATCTGGTACTGGCACAGATTTTCTTGTGCCTTGATCGACAGTCCTTTATGTAAGTATTTATGGAGCTTGTAAGCAGTCATTCTACGTCTTACGTCTTGTCCTTATTAATTGACAGTCTCAGAAGTCAGACTGCTCCTTTGGAAAACAAGCTTGTTGTGCATCCCGGAGTTTCCTTCACTTTTCTTCTATACTTATGTATGTAAAAGTTCAATAAGTTTGGAAACCTTCTGGAACTGCAGAGGAAGAGGATACGAAAGAGGTTTATGCCGAAGAAGATAAAGGCGAGAGGTTAGATCTGGATGACACTGAACTTGAATATGATCCTGAAGAGGAACCGATAATGGAATATGATGGGAAAGATCTAGAGAATGAGGATGAATTGGCAGAGGGGGATGCAGGTGAGGAAGATGTAGAGGAAGATGGCCATGGTGGTGGTATTCGTGAAACTGATGAAGCTGACATGATTGAAGAAATAGAAAGTGATGGCGAAGATGTTGAAGGAGAAGAAGACGATGAAGATGCTGAAGAGGAGCAGAATGATGTCGTTGAAGATGAAGAGCATCACGAAGTAGTGACTGATCGTCGCAAGAGGAAGGAGTTTGAAGTCTTTGTGGGTGGCCTAGACAAGGATGCATCTGAAGAGGATTTGAAGAAGGTCTTCAGTGAAGTTGGTCAAGTGGTGGAAGTCCGACTGATGAAGAATCCTCTTACAAAGAAGAACAAGGGTTTTGCGTTCCTACGATTTGCTACAGTTGAACAAGCGAAACGAGCTGTTGCAGAATTGAAGAACCCAGTGGTATTTTCTCTGTTCACGTCAAGTATGAGAAATCTTAGGTGAAGATCGCCTGGATCTCGTGAAGGTTTCAGTTGCTGATGGATGATTTTCATACTTTGGTTTTCAGGTCAATGGGAAACAATGTGGCGTTTCCCCAAGTCAAGACAATGATACCCTATTTCTGGGCAATATATGCAAGACATGGACTAAGGAAGATGTATGTAAATTGGTATCCTGATTTTCCACAACATTTGTGATTTTTAGACTTAACTTTATGCTTACGTTACTTTCAAACATAATTTCAGCTGAAGGCGAAGTTGAAGCATTACGGAGTTGATAATGTTGAGGATTTAACATTAGTTGAAGATAGCAATAACGAGGGAAATAACCGAGGGTTTGCTTTCTTGGAGTTTGCATCTCGCAAAGATGCAATGGATGCGTATAGGTGCTTAAGGAGGAGAGATGTTGTATTTGGGGTTGATAGAATCGCTAAAGTGTCCTTTGCAGATTCTTTCATTGAGCCTGACGATGAAATCATGGCACAGGTTTATACCTTGTTTCTGAATGTGCTCTATGTTCGTGTCTGTTTGGAGGAAGCTTGATGTTCAATGCTAGTATTGTCCCATTTCAGGTGAAAACTGTATTTGTAGATGGTCTGCCTGTTGCATGGGATGAGGAACGTCTCAGGGATTATCTCAAGAAATTTGGTCACATCGAGAAGGTGGAACTTGCCCGTAATATGCCATCAGCTAAGAGGAGGGATTTTGGTTTTGTCACTTTTGACACTCATGATTCTGCAGTCAAGTGTGCGGAAAGCATCAATAATACAGAGCTTGGCGAAGGAGACAAAAAGGTCTTTTTTGGTTTATTTACCATGGCAGTATTAAATCTAATTTATGCAGATAAAGTGTTGTTGCTGGGAGAACATTTATATTCGTTGGATATAACAGGTCTGTGCTCGTTTCAATTTCGTATTTATTTCGATTTGCGTTTTCAGGTCAAAGTCAGGGCTAGATTATCTCGTCCACTTCAGAAGGGAAGAGGGAAGTTTGGCCGGCGAGTAGAATTTTTGAGAACAGAGAGGACAGTATCAAGGGGTGGTCGTTTCTCATGGAGTCGTCCTCTACCTTATAGAATGGTCGATCACAGCTCAAGGCCAGTTGGAGGTCGAGCACCCATTGGAGTCCGTGGAGTCCAGAGACCGACAGATTTTAAAAGTAGGCGGCCCATTATGGGTACTGCAGAGAGAATTAGGCAACTACCTCCCCCAGGGCGTTCCTATGATCGAAGGCCACCAAGTAAAATTCGTTTCTCTTCGGTGGGCTTGAGCTTGATTTTTACTAAGGTTCCTGTTTCTTGTTATCTAATATAATTTATTTTGAACAGTTGATTCATATCCGAGGCCTTCCTCAAAAAGGGAATTTATTAGACGTGAACTTCCCCCCAGAAGCAGAGCTCCAGTTGAGTATGCTACTAGAGATCCAGCAGAAAGGCGTTCCTCCTACAGAGATGCATATGATTTGCATGGACCTGCTTATGCTGATGATGCACCTCGAAGTGCTTCACGGACAACAGCTGTTAGAAGAAGCTATGATGATGAAGGATATGGGCGAAGGCTTGAAAGGCCTCTCTCAGTGTATCGCGAAGGCCATGGCCGTGATTATGATTCCATATCCGGTTCCAAGCGTCCTTATGCGGCAATTGTATGATTTCGTTTGAATTACTTCATGCTTTTGAATCTTCTACATGTTCAATTGACCTTTGTTTGGTCAAAAGTAACGGTTTGATATGTTCGGTTTTTATCTTGTAGGATGATACTCCTCCACGCTATGGTGATGTGAGTTCTCGCCAGTCAAGACCTCGTTTTGATTATGGTGTTAGTAGCAGCAGTGAATATGATTCATATGGCGAAAGGTTGTTCTCACAGTGGTTGCACACACACACACACACACACACACACATGTCATCTGGACGTTTCTTTAAATACTTTTCTGTGGTTCTTGAATTGCAGGCTAAGTAGATCCCATGCTGGCTATGGCAGCAATCGAAGTTCTCTTTCTGGTCAGGAATCACATTCTGCGTACAGTAGCAGTCGTTATGGTATGAACTACTCTGGGGGTATGTCAAGGCTCTAAGATCTTATCATCTAATTTCCCCAAATATCTTTTTTGTAAATTTAATTGTTGCTGTTTTGGTTTCAGGTTCTGCAAGAAGTGGTGATGTTGGAGGAATGCACTCCTCTAGTTACGGTGACAATTCTTACGTATCTCGGTCTCAAGTAATTTTCTCTATCCTTTATTTATATCAATGTTGATATGATATACTATCCATTCTCGTGATGTCAACAACGTGTTTTGGTATCCATCCCAGATCGGAGGGGGCTCTTCTTATTCATCCTTGTATTCTAGCCGTGGGATGGGTGGCGGTGGATATCTCGGTGGCAGCGGATCAGGATCCTACTACTGAGGTGCACATTTCTCTCTCTTTGACAAGTTTACTCCCACTTTTAACATCTTGATAGTACTTCTCATCAGAGAGACCGAGTGGGTTGTGCTTGTCATCTCCTTTCCCTTCCCTTCCCTTCGCTGGTAGTCATTTGCTTGCAAGAGGCATTCCTTTCATTTTATCTAGAGCCAGAAGCATGTTGCTTCATGTTCACATCTGGATTTGTCTTTATGACAGATTTTACGCCTCCCCTAAGTGCTGTAGGCCTTGGATTGTGTGGAGCTTCTGGATATGATGCCTACATGCTTTGGACTGACCGCATGTTAGTAACTGTGGGGAGCCCTTAAGAAGTTCAGTTATAAGACGGAGAGCAGACGGTAATGTTTTGGATTTTCTGACTCAGTTTCTCTGTAAGAAAGACCAAGTTGCAGCACATGAGTTTGGTACACCAATATATATGGCTTGGTGTTTGTGTGTGAAATACATGTTTTCTTCTATCTCTGTTGAGAACTCCATGAGACGGAGAAGGTCTATGCTTCAATCGCTTCTGTTGAGTAAAAATCATTTGGTATTTAGAGAGAGAAACTCTGCTGTCAATACCAGCTAATTTGAAAATTTTTCTGTGAGGGTTTTTTGGATATGTTCTCTAACGATCACCAGAGATGTTATGCTATCATTTGGAAGAGGAGTCTCAGGTGGCTCAACTTTTGTAACAAATGATGGCTTTGCAGAAGGTTGCGCTTGGACACGTGGCTTGCATTGAGCTTCGTACTGCCACGTGGCTTTCCTAACTGGAAAGAATTATAGTCCCACATCACATCACTAACTTAGATACCCAATTTTCTGGCTGAGATGGATCTATACAAGGAAAGTTAATATGCTAAATTGATTGGATGGCCCAATTTTTTGATACAAATGGAATCTGTTGACGCCATGAAATGCCCTCCATTTCTCTTTATACTCTCAAAATATGTATCCAGCTGGTGACATGCGAGCTTCACTTCTACTCTCGAATTTATCTTGTGGGCAGCATGGATTTGACTGTGTCTGCAGGGGCAGTGAGTGGGACATGCGCAGCTGGATGGGGGGGTTAGTGGGGAGATGGGATTTGGAATCATGTGCTTATTTTTTTGTATCACCTTGGGTAATGGAGTTGACCTGTCGTATAAGAGTTGACCTGTCAAACTACACTTGGAGTTCTTTGCTTAATAATGGAGTCGTAGGATGAGATCTTGCTCTCCGGTTCTTGCTTTCTAAGGAAACTCGAGCGGACAGCAATCATGACAAAGATGGATTTATTTGGGAATTAATGGCGTATGGAATCCTGCAAGAAACCTGAAACTAGTGAAATAGAGAACACTTCATGTCACACGTGTGGTGATATGCACATTGAGAAGAACTCTTTTATCTGCATTAAAACTGCACATATTGTATAAGAAAATCGGTGAAGCTAACGTCTGGAGGCATTTTCTTATGCTGTAACGGAGTTCTACGAGATCTTGCTCCCTAGTTTTGCATGTATAGAATCTCATGCTGACAATAATCGTAGCAAAGATAATCAAAGTTCAACCCCTTTTGGTGTTAGTTCCTTGAGATGGATATGATATAATGGGGAATTCATGGCCTGTGTGATCTTTCAGGAAACCCTTAAACTAGAGAAAGAGAGCACATCGAGGAACAGAGATAGATGTCAGCTTGGCTCTTGGCCTTTTTGGTTTCTTCTTCTCTGAAGATGGGTACCAGACACCAGTGGAAGAGGTGGTGTTTTTTGGACGAAAATCAAACTTATCAAAACGATTGTTTTTTTTTTTTTTGGCTTTTATCAAAAGAAATCAGAACGATTTCTTTCAAAAAATCTTTGTCACGTCATCTCAGGTGAGATCTTTTCTGCAACTCCAATCACCTTTCCTTCCATGCTTGGATGATCCAGGAAGCAAGATCTTGCTCAATCTATCTCCTAGTGATGAGGGAATGGATGCCCATATAATTCTATACATGATCTAGTGACATGTTATATAATGCAGTGATATAAGTGGGTAGATATCCATATACATTGGGAACCGCTTCCCTCCCTCGTCTATACAACAAATGCCCATTTATAGAGATATCTCGTATGATCTCGTGAGCAAAACCTGTTCTTGAATTCACCCACTAGCTATCACAATGGATAGTGAACTCTGGGTCCTGCTCCTAAACTGGAAGCAGCAGATCCTACTCTCGCACGCACCTCAATGATCCTTTTACGTCCTTTCATGTTGTGATAAGTGGGTAGATAGATATCCATACATACTAGGAGCCCCTCCCCTGTTCGACCGTCGAGATGCCCATTTTATATAAGATATCATGATACGGTGGAATCCTCCCTTGTTCTATCATGTAGTGATGAGCAGGTAGATCTCCATATATGGGGTGATCTAGCAAGGAAGACTTCGTCCGATCATATATATATATATATATATATATATAGATTGAATAGGTAGATTCCTATTGATAGGAACACCCCCCTCCCTTGGTCTATCATCGATGCCTATCCATGGCATGATCTGCGATATCATGTAGGAAGGAGTAAGTAGATACCCACATTCATATGGGAAATCCTCGTTCTTGTGTCCTCAGTTCTCTCTCTCTCTATCATTTCTTGAGAGTGGGGTATATTAACCACGCAGTTATTTAATTATACCATGCCTTCATGCATATAATCTTCTATTTAGAGAGAGAGAGAGAGAGAGAGAGAGAGAGAGAGAGAGAGAGAGAGAGAGAGAGAAGTGGTATCTGGCCTTTTCAGTGTGCCCGTTGATGCTGCTTGGAAGAACATTGGTTTGGTGCATGATTTCTGTGCAGTTTCACTCGGTTGGGGCTGTTTGTGTTGAGATTTAGTCGTTCTGATGGTAGTTTGAAGAGTGGTAGTGTCAGCATTGGCCTTGTGGCAGATTCTAAGTGCTGGAATGGAGGAGAGAGACATCTGCCCGCATCTAGATAGATGCAATCGTCTGCCTACTCCCAGCGTTCCTTTCTTTCCCTCTCTCTCTAGAACATGTAATTATAAACTTGCTTGTTGAATTAAACTTAATTCATTTGTGCTTGTATTGATAATGATAGCTTATTTCGCACTCTCTCTCTCTCTCTCTCTCTATCTTTCTCTACTCGGCAATCATAGAGCGGGCACACTTTTACTGGTGTTCATCTGCAATAATATCTTCTATAGGGTCTGGAAAGCAAAATCCTACGCTCAAATTGACTTTTTGCGTGCAAGCTGAGTTGAAATCTTGCGCACTGTCAATCATCTAGCAAATCGTTAGCACCAGCTGCCACCACGTGTTGGGTCGACTCGAGTGTCGTTCCAAGGCCTGCATAGAGTCTAATGAATACCCCCAAGCTTGGGTCTACGTAGCGGATGGATTCGGTCAACATGGGAATGTAGGAGGGTGTGGGAGGGCATTCTTAGAAGAATGCACACCAGTCCATGAGAGAGAGAGAGAGAGAGAGAGAGAGAGAGAGAGAGAGAGAGAGAGCTTGTCAGAAGAATACCCACTGGTTACAGGCAGCCGAGAGAAGACCAGAAGGTGAGGTCGATCGTCAGCCTCGGTTAAACCGGTGCATTGGGTAGAGCCTCCTGATGTGTTCTGCATTGGCGGTCTCCGCTAGTTTGGCGAGGTGGAAGAGCCGCCTCTTCGTAGACGCAGCGACGCCGGCGCCCTTTCCACCCTCCTGCTCCTCCCCGCCGGCGGCGGCGTCGCTCGACCGCGGCGACGCCGCCGGCTGATCCTCCGGCTCTTCGCCAGATTCCGTCACCTCCAGGGCCCGGCGGAGGCTCTCGACCACCTCTCCCATGGCGGGGCGGTCCCTGGGGCTCTTGGCGAGGCAGGCATTGGCGAGCTCCGCCACCATCCGCGCCGCCGCGGCTGAGTAGCGCTGCTCCAGGCGGGGGTCCATCACAGCAGCGAACCTATGGCTCCGCGGAGGGAACTTCTTCACCCAGTCGAGGAGGCGCTGCTCCGGCTTGGGTAGGTTCCTGTCCAGCGCCCGCCGGCCGGTGAGTATCTCGAAGAGGACGACGCCGAAGGCCCAGAGGTCGCTCTTCGTCGTCAGGTGCCCCGTCTCGATGTACTCCGGGGCTGCGTACCCGTGGGTTCCCATCACCTGCGGAATTAGGGTTTCATTAATCTCGTGTTCCACTGGCTAGGAAGAAGTACCAGATCTGATGATGCAGCAGCCATGATGTGATCTACTTCCCCGAGAAAATCTGCATACCGGCCGCAGTCTACCATGGAGGAGATCCTAATAAAATTAGGGTTCCAGAAGGGCGCCGCGCCGAGGGAGACGAAGACTGGTCCCCCCTGATTACAAATCCTGTGTTCCACTTGTTAGGAGGAGGAAGAACCAGGCCTGAAGATTCAGCAGCCATGAGGTGATCTACTTCCTCGAGAGGATCTGCAAACCAGCCGCAGTCTGGCATGGAGAGATCCTAATATCACCCGCCTATTCCTCCTCTCTAGGGAACCTAAGCTTATGGTTCTATTTTGGAACCGGAGGAGGAAAAGCCAAAGAGGGCAGGCAGGGAGGTCCTCTCTCCTTCTATTAAAGAAAAAACAAACCCTAATCAAGGAAATCAAGAACTCCCACCCCCCAAAGAACAGAATGATTCTATCCAAGCTTCAACCCCTCCATCCCTCTGAAAAAAAAAACCCGTTCCCCTCAATTCTCTTCCTCACTATGCTCGACAAACTTCTTCCTGTTCTTGGTCAGGCTGCCATCTCTAGGGTTCTTCCTAGTTCTACGGGCTCCATCCCTCTGAAAAAAAAAAACCCCTTCCCCTCAATGATCTTCCTCAATATACCTGAGAACTTTCTTCTGTTCCAGTGTAGGCTGCCTCTTCTCTAGGGTTCTTCCTGGTTCTAGGGTAGAACAGCAAATTGGGGAAAATACTCTGCAAGATGAGCAAGGAGCATACCGCCGTAGAGACATGGGAGCGCCCGTCTGAAGGTCCCTCCCTGGCCAGCCCAAAGTCCGACAGCTTTGGCTTGAAGTTCTCATCCAACAGCACGTTGGACGCCTTGAAGTCCCGAAATATAACCTGCTCATCAACCACAGAGATTTCAGAGCAAGAAAGCAAGCTCAACAGCCGCCAATCAGTCAACTGGGTATCCTCCACTCGACAATCAGCAAAACCTATCTATATATATATATATATATATATATATATATATATATATCGCAACTGAGGTTGAAAGTCAACTCATAAGTACCCTAAATTTAGGTGATGTGATCTGTTTTTCTCCATGCTCTGGGCAATCATAAATGAACAAAATTTAGGCGATGTGATCCGTTTTTCACCATGCTCTGGGCAATCATAAATGAACTAAATTTAGACGATGTGATCAGTTTTTCTCCATGCTCTGGGCATGAGCTTAGGTCCCTGATTCATCCCGGCCCTTTTCAGACTGTAAAATCAGAATGTGAGCATTCTTCTCAGACTCTGAGATTTGGTTTCAAGAAAGTCAACCCCAGATTCCCTCGAATCATAAACTGAATTAATGTACCAAAAATAGAATAATGTGAACCTAATAATAAAAAACTGAACCGAATTAGAGGAGAGAATCCTCTTTGGAAGGAGATGAAACCAGAATTCGTTATATATATAAAAAAGAAACAGTGAAAACTGCTAAGTTCGTGGGTAAGGAGACCTGGTGGGCACCCTGCAACCCACTAAAGCCCAGGAACCATGACACAGAACCTGCAGGCTCTAGATAATTAATTATTATGATTAAGCCCGAGCAGGACTCCGGATCTCCTGCTGTTCATCATAAAATTGCATGGGTTATTATACCCATCGATCTAAAAAATGTCTGAATTTAGGCATAAATGACTGTTGAGGAGATTTAATTCCTCAAGAAAACTAGAAGAAAAGTATATGGAAATGAAAATAAGATGACTATGGAAAAAAGAGGCACCAGTAGAGTCTTAGGGTTGTAGAACAGACCGGGATACTCAGCCCTTCATGGAGATATCTCAATCCTTCTGCAACATCCACGACTATCTTCAGTCTCTTATCCCAGGGCAAAACAGGATAAGCCTTGTTAAAGAGATGATGCTCTAAGCTCTTGTTAGGCATATACTCATAGACCAGTAACCTCTGGATGCCCCTCTCATTATCTGAAGCGCAGTATCCAACGAGTTTTACCAGATTAGGGTGATCAACAACACCGAGGAATTGAACTTCTGCCAACCATTGTTTATGCCCCTGAAAAAATAATAAAAAGGCAATGGATATTTAGTAAAATATAAATAAATCATGCTTGCATGCTACCCAGAGGGAAAAGATCCACACAATGTGCACAAAAAAATAATGGGATCAGCAGTTTGGAGAAAATTTGTCAGACCCCAGCAGAAAATCTAAATATCTAAGAAACCAATTGAAAATCAGCTGAAGCTGATTAAAACTCGGGTAGCCAACCACAAAGAAAACCCAGTTGAAAAGAGCTATCCACCTAATTAATCACTTCTCAGTTCATCCAAAATGGTGGGCACACGATGGATGCATTATGAGTCCAAGAAGATGGGAATTTTCTTCTTCTTCTTCTTCTTCTCTCACCTGCAGACTGTTCTGATTAAGAGTCTTAATGGCCACCGTGGCTCTTCTCCCTGGAGCTTCGGGGGACTTTATAAAGCCCTTGTAGACGCTCCCAAATCCACCTTCGCCGATCTTCAGCAGCCGACTGAAATCATTCGTTGCATTGGAGAGCTCCTTGAAATCAAAGACCCGCAGGTTGTGGGCCTTCTCGTCAAACACGGCTGGTATGCTGCGGGTTGAAGACGCTGAGCCTGAAGACTTGCATGAGTTCTTGTTGGTCTCTGATCCACAGGAGGCGCTGGTTCCAGTGCCATATGTGGACACAAGCTTCGAGTTGGAAATGGAAGCTGGGGCTGATCTTCGTTCCGAAGGTAAGCCTCGGAATTTCTCCTTGAAGAAGGGGAAGCACTTCATGACTGATTTCACGGCAGATCAGATGAAAGGCGAAGTGCGACCTTCAGATTCCGTGACTCTGAAGAGCCAGTTCTTCTCTTCCCATCAGGCCACAACGAGGAAAACGGAGCAGAAAGGGCGAGAGACAGACCGGGAGATTTTAGGATCGGAGGGAAGAAGATCAGGTGGAAAGGGAAAATGGAGCAGCAACAGGCGTGGGGGGATGAAATTCCTGCCGAAACCGCGAGAATCTGAGAGATTCACCGAGAGATCAGATGAAACCGCCGGAAATAGAAAGAGGGAAGAAGCATGGAGTGGAAGACCTGAACAAAATGTCTACGGCAAGCAGAAATTGGCGTTTGAAGGGAATAAATCTGAGCAACGGTGGCGAAGCAGAAGATAGAAAAAATACAAGACCGCGGTGCCTCTAGGAAGACCGTATCCCCGAAAAGGGGACAGCTTTCAAGTTTTCCTCGTCTCTTCCGCAGGATGCGTGCCTCAAAAGACAACAACCATGAAACCCTTCCCCACCTCAACGCGCTCTCTCTCTCTCTCTCTCTCTCTCTCTTTCTATATATCTCTCTCTATCTCTCTCTATATCTCTCTCTTGTGTACGGAACAGTGGGTTCTTGTTACCATCGCTTCAGTCGTACTTTGACTAAATAACAGGTTCGTCCTTCTCATTGGCCGATTCCATCGTCCAACTTCGGCTAATTTGGGAGAAAACCTCCATTGACTTCTGGTCCCCTGCCGAGTCAAACTCCAAAATCTGCCATAAATTTTCAGAGGAGAAAATTATTCCTCTCCCTCTCTCTCTCTCTCTCTCTCTCTCGTCTTCTTCGGCGGCGGTCGACGGTCGACCGATGGACGGGTATTGAACTCGTCCACCACCGCCTGAGTACTCGCCCCCAAAACGACATAACCCTATTCTCCTTCTTCCGTCTTCTTCTCCGCATTGATTGCTCGCAGCTGCCCCATGAGGCTCTGGCTTTCCCTCAATCGCCTTTCGCTTCCAGCTTTTATTGCCGGAGCTGATTTCACGACCAGAGGCGACAGGCCGACAGATGGCGATGGGGGACAATGAAGATGGAGAGAGAAAAAGGCAGAGAAATAGAGAGAGAGAGAGAGGTAGAGGTAGAGGTAGAGGTAGAGGTAGAGGTAGAGAGGAGAGAGATAGAGAGAGAGAGAGAGAGGGAGATCGGGGAAAAGAAGAAGAGTTACTTGCGCAGGAAGCTAGAACGAGGACGAGAGACGTCATCGAGGCAGTCCACGTCAAGGGTGCAATCTTCCAATAATTATCTGTTCTAGCTATTTTTTTAGAAAAAATCCCCCTTTTTAAGATTAATGCTGATGCTGACTCTCTGACTCTCAGCGGGCCCCACGGTTTTAATGGGCCATAGAATAAATGGGCCGTTTATAAATGGGCCTAATGAAGTCATATTCAAACTTTGAGGCCCAATTTTACGGCTTGGGCTGCAGATTGGCCCATCTCAGCCCTGCAAGGAACATATATTCAAGGAGACGTATAACGGGTTTCTGGTGTTCCTACGGAACAATTTTGTTGATCAACTGATGTTATTGGGAATGCATGCGAATAATAATATTCCCAGCTTATTTACACACGTGCGGGTTCAATCGGATGGCGCACGATTGCATGAGCGTTTTGGCGGGATTTTCCTCCAAGGCTACGAGGGGACTCGTCTCTCTCTCTCTCTCTCTCTCTCTCTCTCTCTCTCTCTCTCTCTGTCTCTGTGGTTTCCGTCTCCACGTCTTCCGGCGATGCAGAGGAGACGGAGCGTGGTGGCGAGGACGAGAAGGCGCTGTGCCCTTGCCGGTGCAATAGCGGCAGCGCCGGCGGCGAGCGAGAGCAACCGCCGGCGAGAGAGCGAGGGATCGGACGGCAGGTCCACGCCGGTGGCAGCGAGAACCAGGTCGAGGATGTTATCTCAGAACCATCTCGTTCTTCTTCCAGCCGGCGTCTCGTCGTCATCGGTCTCGGAAGGCTTGAGGAAGAGAGACGATCGGCCGAATACTGCTTCACTGTGTCGCTGGGGTTCTGTCAAGATTACCGGCGAGGGTACAAGCCTCGAGCTATCCGATGATGACAGGTCGAATACTACTTGGATCGTCCATGTTGCGGATCGATCTGTCGAGGATAGCGGGGCGGCGTCTTCCTCTTGCAGGGTGGTTTCTGATCATAATTCTGATGAATCCCACTGCGTCTCTTCGGATGATTGTGTGCTCATAAATGTTGGCGCGGCCAAAGATGTGTTTGAATCAGGAAGAAGCTTTCTCTTCGAGGCTAATGCGAAAAGGTCGAGATTACAATCTGATGACGCCTGTCTGGAGTCTCCTCCTCCAGGAGAAGGGGTTCCTGTCTTTGAAAAGCCCATTGTTGATAGGAGTGCAGATGCTGAAACCAATCCTAGCAGACGGATGAGCAAGCCAAATACTTGTTCAGGTTCAGCAAAAGGTATGTGGCATTCCGGTCATGTGATGAAAAACTGCGTAGCGATGAGGACGAGATCAAAACTTTTTGGGGACAAGTGCAAGGCGTTTGATTACTCTGTTTATTTCAAAAAGTTGGAGAGTCCAGATATGGTGTACGTAGAAATAGACGATTCAGATGGTGAGAAAACATTTCCGAGTTTTTCATCACATTTGTCATCGTCATCATCGTCTGAGACTGATGGTGAAAAAAACGAAGATAGTGGCAGGAGAACCCTGGGTAAGTCAGCAAGATCAAATGTATTAGATGCTGAGGGTCGTGTTCAAGGGAAAGCAACAACAGTCCCAATAAAAACGTCCCCTGCAACCAAGCCGCAGGATCTTCGTTTCGGCAAATCCAAAAAGAGGAAGCGTGAGCAGACGCTAAAAGGTGATTCCCTCCGGGGAAACGTGGGCAACCTCCTGGACGAGTTATTGCCAGAAACTGGGACATTTCCGCACGGTCATCCTACTACCAAGAATAATGAGTCCCTCCCTTTAATATTCTCTTTTGGAGATGACAACTTGGAGCCGGCTGAGAAGCCCGAGTATGAAAGGAAATTGGATGAGCTATGGGCTGAATTTGATTTTGTTCTGCATTCAAACGATATTGGCTCCTACAGCCCCTACAAGGTACGCCCCTATAGAGAATCTCCAGAGTCAGGTCAATTCAGGAAAAAGATCTCCCTCGCTTGTCTGTCTTTCTACTCTGGTACTTCGTTGCTTTTTCTTTAGAGGTTTCATGGTCTGAGTCCATGAGTGAGCTTGAGAAGGAAAGACGATTTATTCATGCTTCATGCTCTTTTTTGACCTTTGCATTTTTTTCCTTTTTCCACCTGTTTATAAAATGGAACAGATAAAATAGGGGATTTTGAGTTGTAAAGCTCGATTAGATAAGGCTTCTCGAATGAAGTTTAAATGCACTATATATGGCATATTTTCTGATCGTCTGCATGGCCTCCACAAAGCTGGTTAGAAGAGGGATTTTGGTTTGGAATAAAACACTTTCACATTCAAGGGCCCAGATACCCAATGGTGCTTCGAATCGATTCTAATCAACCTTTTCCAGAAAAGATTTTTTAAAAGTTGAATAAGTCCGTCGAGACATCCGATTCGAGCTGAAGCAACATGAAATCTGCCAATTCTGTGGGGATTTGACCACTGTCTGGTTGTTCTGGCCTGATATCTTACTCAAATCTGTGGTATTCGAACAACAGTGCTGTTATAAAGGGATGACTATGGAAAATGCTGTTCTCTAGCGGAGGGTGGAGCATGAGGATAAAAAAAATAGAAGAGAAAACAAGATGATTTGGCTTTTTTGCCAATTTCTGCTGATCAGTTGAGCTGCTACCACGTGCCTCTTCCAGTCTACAACTCACACACCTTCCGCAGCCTCCACGCTTCCACCTCTGTTCATTCCCCGAAAATGTTTTAGACAGGGTGTTGGGATATTTATTGAAGATTGAGGTCTGTTTAAAAATCTTACCAAGATTGGATCGCTTTTATACCATTAGTGAATCCAATTCCCTCTCTTTATATGTACTTTCTTAATAAACTTTTTAATATAACCCTTTATTTCATTTTCTTTTTTGCCAAGTCGGGCTCCTCCCTTGGATCAGGCAATTGGAAAGCTGACACTTTGATCCCGATATGAATCAGATAGCCATAGTTCTTGATTTTGTTATTTCTTTCCCTCGTATCTAGCTCTCATCTATTCGTTTCCAAATGGGCCAGAGGATGGGCATTTTTGGACTGTTTGGATTATATCTGCCGACATCAGTTGGCATAAACCCATATTTGTCCAGTAAGAGAAACACTTTCCAGTAGGATGGAATAAAGATACTGTGTTTAAATGTCCCTCTTCGTCAATGCATTGCTCCGGTCAACGCAATACTTCAACAGGGTATTGGACCCGATAATTGGAAAGAAATCCCATAGTTGACTTATGATGAGACATTTTAGAATAATTTCACGTCGAAATTAATGAATAAATGACGTGATTGGGTCTTCTGAAACCTTAACGACCAGGATCATAGCTGTTCCCCATGGTCAAAGAAGGAGACCAGACGAGAGAAAAAGGTTCATTTCTTATATTATATACCCTAAATTTCCTTTTTTTGGATAGGTTTCACGACTTTATAATTCTCATCTTGATGTCAGTGAAGGCAATCATGTTCCTTCTTCTTCTTCTTTTTTATTTTATTTTTTATTTTTTTATTATATATTTAATTTACTTTTGGTGGGCTTGGCTTCAACTGGCATCATGTGTTCTTGATCTTCTTAGAATGAGCATAAAGAGGCGGAGGAGCCTGAGGGGGGGAGGGGCCACCCTTTCCCCCTCTGTAACGGGGGCGGGCACCAACTTATTCTCGACGAGCAGATTGGAATCAGATGCAGTCAATGCCCCGACGTGAAGCTGGAGATCAAATACATCCTTCCATCTCTGGTAAATCACGACCGCTGGCTCAGTTCTCCGTCGCCGGGGATCATGATTGCCCACTTCTTCTTCTTTTAATATTATTTCCGCTTTTAGGCCGCTGACCGCCGCAGTGGAGGACCATCTGGTCAACCCATCATGGGCGTCAGAAGAGAGAACCGCCCGCCGCCGCTGCCGGATGACTTCCTCGGGAGTAGGAGCCCCCCAGGATTCGAAGTCAACCCGGAGGGGGCCACCGTATGGGACGTCATCCCCGGAGTGAAGTCAACGCTGTACGCTCATCAGCAAGAAGCCTTCGAGTTCCTGTGGCGGAACATGGCCGGCGACCTCTCCCTCGAGAGTGTGAAGAAGAACGACTCCGCCACCGCCACCGTCTCCGGCGACGGCGGCGCCTCGGGGGGCTGCATGATCTCCCACGCGCCGGGCACGGGGAAGACCCGGCTCGCCATCGTCTTCCTCCACAGCTTCCTGCGCGTGTTCCCAGAGAGCCGCCCCGTGGTGATAGCCCCCCGTGGGATGCTGCTCACCTGGAGCATGGAGTTCCAGAAATGGAAGGTCAACATCCCCGTTCATCTCCTCAACGAGGCCCCCCTCTCCGGCCGCCGGGAGGCGCTCGACCGGTGGGCCAGCGGCGGCGGCGGCGTCCTCCTGGTCAGCTACTGCCTGTTCGCGAAGCTCGCCGGGGGCGGGCGATGGGGGAAGCTCCTGCTTCAGAGGCCGAGTTTGCTGGTTCTGGACGAGGGCCACACGGCGAGGAACGACCAGAGCCGCTTGTGGCAGGCGCTGCGGTTGGTGGAGACGCGGCGGCGGGTGATCCTCTCCGGCACGCCGTTTCAGAACAACTTCGGCGAGCTCTACAACACCCTCCGCCTGGTCCGCCCCTTCTTCTCCGGCGACCGGTGGGCGGCGCTGACCAGCGACGTCGCCATCTCCGGCGAGGCGCTGGAGCAGCTCCGCTCGATGATGCGGCCCTTCGTCCACGTCCACGGCGGCAGCGGCAGCCTGAAGAGCCTACCGGGACTGCGGGATTGCCTCGTGGTGCTCGACCCCCCGCCGGCGCAACGGGAGGCCATGAGAGCGGCGGAGGAGGAGGGGGGCCGCGGCGCCTCCAGCTTCGCGGCGGAGTACCGTGGCGCGCTGGCGGCGGTGCACCCGTCGCTGGTGGCGGAGGGGGACGGAGGACTGGACCCAGGGGAGGGAGTGAAGACGAGGTTCGTAGCGGAGCTCGTGCGGCTGTGCGGGGCGGTGGGGGAGAGGGTGCTGGTCTTCGCGCAGTACCTGGAGCCCCTGCAGCTGATCATGAGGCAGATGGCGGCGATATTCGGGTGGAAGGAGGGGAAGGAGGTGCTGAGGATGGACGGGAAGATGGGGTCGGGTCACCGTCAGGCGGTGATCGAGAGGTTCAACAACGAGGAGAGCTCGGCGAGGCTGCTGCTGGCGTCTACGAGGGCGTGCTCGGAGGGGATTAGCCTCACCGGGGCCTCGAGGGTGGTGCTCCTTGACGTGGTGTGGAACCCCGCTGTGGAGCGGCAGGCGGTCAGCCGGGCCCACCGGCTGGGGCAGGAGAGGGTGGTCTACGTGTACCATCTGATCACCGCCGGATCGAGGGAGGGGGACAAGTACCTGCGGCAGGTGGAGAAGGACCGCCTATCCCGGCTGGTCTTCTCGCCGGAGGCTGATCGGAGCAGCTCCGGCGACGGCGAGGAAGAGGAGGAGGATAAGGTCTTGAAGGAGATGGCCGGGCACGATCGGTTCAAGGGCGTGTTCAAGCGGATTCTGTACCACCCCAAGGAGTCGGACTCGGTCAACGCATACGCCTTCTGAGGAGCGAGAATTCTACGCCTCACAGAATCTGCGATCGGATCTTCTTGTACAGGATATCGATCGTGCGTTTTATCTTTTTAATTGAGATAAAATGACCGTTGTTTTTTTGATCCATGACAGAACTGGATGTGATGAGTCTGGGTCAAAAGCAGTGAGATTAATTAATGCGAAGGAAAAGGCGGCGGAGCAAGCAGAAAAAAGAGGAGAGAGAGAAATATAACCAAGAAGAGGCAGGTCAACTCCCATGAAAAAACCTAAAAGCCGCGCCATAAGTTTATTCATTCCCTCACGTTACGCTGTCTTATTCGGTCTCTGCGGAGGGGGTTGCAGTTAGCTGGGGGGGAGGGAAGAAAATGGAGTCAGAGGTCCTCTTGGACCTGAAGAGCTCCTCGGTTTCTGGAGAGACGTTGAAGGAGGCCTTCAGGACCTGCGGCGACAGAGCCTTCCAGACGGAGGTCTTCCCGGCGAGGTGAGTGAACACGGGGCTGAGCAGAGAGAGACGAGAGACGAAGAAGAAGATGAGGTGGGATATCAGTAAAAGAGCAATCAATGGAGGTCTACTGAAATGGCGGCGAGGAGAAGGTAGGGTTTAGCTTACTTGGGGGTGGTGACTATTGAGAACCACTGCATCCCGCCGGCGTCTGCAATCTTGGAGACCACGAAGAACCTGGGGACGATGAAGAGGGAGCCGGCCTTCACCGCCGTCTCGAGGACCCGCTTGCCTTCGATCCCCACCACCTGAACTCTGCCGCTCCCCTTGGTGATGTACGTCACCTGGAAGGCGGAGTCGCAGGAGAAGCCCGGGGAGCACATGGCGCCGCCGTTGAGCTTCACGAGGTCGCCGCCGAAGCCGCAGTCCCCTACCAGGGGGAGGTTCTGGCTAGAGACCACCACCACGCGGCCACCTCTCTCGACGTCCACGTCGAGGGGGGCCTCCTCGCAGTTGAGGACGAGGCCCTCTCGATCCATCTCCGAGGGCTCGGGGATCTGGAAACCCTCTTTGAGCTTGACGATGCCGCCGGAGGGCTGGCTCCGGACGAGCCTGGAGGCCTCCTGCTCCGAGAGGTCGAAGGCTCTGCCGGCGAACTCGGCCGTGAAGCCGGTGAAGATTCCGCTGGCGCCGGTGAGCTGGAAGTCGGTGAACTCGCCGCGCTTGTGAGCCTTGGAGGTGTCGCCGAGGAAGAGGACCGTGAGATCGGCCTCGCTGGAGTCGTTGAACCACCACGCGACGGCGCCGAAGGGGAGCGCGATGGCGTCGCCCTTCCTGATCGCCACCACTCTCTCACTCGCCTCCGGCAGCACGATTCCGGCCCTGCCGCTTCCTGCTTCGCACAGCACCATCATCAGAGAACGGATCGGTGATCAACCTGCCGAATATCCCACCGCCTGCGGCGGCGGCGATCACCGGAGTGATTCGCCTCCCTGCGAGAACAGGTACAGATCATTCACTGACTGACCTTCGAGGACGTAGGCGATCTTCGCGGAGTCCGAGTAGCTCGGTATGGCGAGGCCCCGCCCACCAAGCACGAGCTTCGCCGCCCCCTTCTCCGCCACCGCCAGCATCGGCAGATCGCCGGCGGACCAGGCATAGTACTCTCCACCTTCCCCGCCGTACGCCTTCCTCGACTCCTTAGGCGAGATCTCGACCTCCATCGCCACAATCAAACAAACAGAAACAGAGAGAAAAGAGAGAGAGAGGGGGAGGGTAGCGAGGTTGAGGGGAGCCAGTTATATAGAGAGAGTGAGGAAGTTTGAAGGTGCGAGAAAGAGGGAGGCGGTTATGACCGCCCGCGTGGCGGGAGGCGAAAGACGTGGAGTCTGTTTTTGGAGGGGAGAAGACTGTTAGTTTACTAGCATATTTGGTACGGATCTGAGAAGAAGACTTATTTTAAAATCAAGATTATTTGCCAAATTTGGTACGGATCTGAGTGACAATCGGATCGATATTAGTCAGTCTGCCATAATTGTACGTCCAAGTCAAAATCCGGGTGCTACAGAGACGTTGACTACAGTATGTGAGTAGGATTCTCTCTTAACCTCTCAACGAGTACCTCTCCATATTCCACTGCTATCTCTCTCTCTATATCTCTCTCTCACGCACAAACGCACATATTCTCTGTCCTTAGCATCTTCCTCCTCTCTATCGTCGGCTTTCTGTATCCCTCGGGGAGTGTTCCAGCCGATCTTTTCTCCGCCTTCGGGAACACAGACCCTAATCTCGTCTGCGTCTGCTTTGCCCCAACCGCGCCACTTGCAGGTAGGCGGGTCTTCCGACCTTTCTCCTCCCGTGAGGTACTGTGAAGGGAAAGGTGCTATGTTACCGGTTTGGTCTGTGTTCGGCGGGAGGTCTTCTCCCATTTTAATGGCATTCCCCTGTTTTTGGTTGTCGATTTGGCTGGTTTGACAGGATCGGCGTTGGTTTTCGCTGATTAGTTTGGATTTTTCCAGACATCAGACGAGGTCGGGATTCATGTCCCTTGATCAGTCCCGGGCGGAGAAGAACGAGACGGATCTGAGAACGGCCGGCCGACTTGGAAGCTCCGGTTCCGCCTCTTCGCCGCCCTCTTCCTTCTCCTCGTCCTCATTTTCGTCCAACATTCTCAACCAACCGCCTCTGCGCCGAGTGAGAGGTGATGCGCCGTCGATCTGCTGTTAGGGATCTCCTTCTTCCTCCTCCTTTCTCCTTCTTCCTTCATTCCAGGGTGTATCTCTGAGATTTTTTGTTGGCGTTCAGGGAACAATGAATTGATCTCTGATGTCGCGGTGATCGGGCAGCCAGGTACTTCCCACATCCACGACCGGGAACCTTTTCCAAACCCTGGAAGGACCATGGATCGGCCTTCCGTTTCTATTCAGGACTGTCGACCTTCCAGCAATCTGGATGATGACAAGAGGACGAGGGGCTCTGCACCATACCGTCCTTCTGGACGTGTCCTTCGGGGCGATGTTGGAAGCTTCCACTTTGGGCAAGTCGGGCACGGTGCCTCTAGACATCCTATCGGGCAGCTAAATGCTACTCCGGGTGGGATTTCAGGGGTCAATTCCGATTCTGACAGGCGGCAGCGGCGCACTGGGATGCTGAGGGTTCTGACAAAGAAGAGCTACGAAGTGGGTAAGGTGTTCGATGACGAACATGCGAAGCAGAGGCAACTGAGAGGAATTCTCAATAAGTTGACCCCTCAGAACTTTTACCGATTGCTTCGACAGGTTAAGGAAGTCAACATCGATAATGCAGGCACTCTCACTAGTGTCGTATTACAGATCTTTGACCAGGCTTTGATGGGGCCCAAATTCTGTGAGATGTTTGCAAACTTTTGTTATCATCTAGCCAGTGAGTTGCCTGATTTCTGTGAGGACAATGAGAAGATTACCTTCAAGAGGCTTCTCCTCAACAAGTGCCAGGAGGAATTCGAAAGAGGAGAAAGGGAGCAGGATGAAGCTAGCAGGGACGTAGATGGTGAGACCAGACGATCGGCAGAGGAAAGGGAGGAGAAGAGGGTCCAAGCTCGCAGAAGAATGCTAGGGAACATTCGCTTGATTGGTGAGCTGTACAAGAAGAAGATGCTCACCGAGAGGATCATGCATGAGTGCATAAAGAAGCTGCTGGGTCAGTATCAGAGCCCGGATGAGGAAGATATAGAGGCCTTGTGCAAGCTGATGAGCACGATAGGAGAGATCATCGACCATCCCAAGGCGAAGGACCACATGGACGCATATTTTGAGATGATGGCGAAGCTGTCGACCAACCAGAAACTATCGTCCAGAGTGAGATTCCTTCTGAGGGATGCGATCGATCTCAGGAAGAACAAGTGGCAGCAGAGGAGGAAGGTAGAGGGGCCGAAGAAGATTGAGGAGGTGCATAGGAACGCCGCCCAGTGGCAGCATGCTTAGACAAGCAGGGTGTCTCATGGGCCTGGCATTGGTTCTGGCAGAAGGAGGGGCCCTCCAGTTTTCAAGTATGTTCCTCGAGGATCAAATATTCTCCCGCCTATTGGTGGTCGTGGTTTCCCACATCAGAGTGATGGTTTCTCTGGCACCCAAGTTGTCCATGGGCCTGGCATGGGTTCTGGTGGAAGGAGGGCCCCACCAGTTTTCAAGTATGTTCCACGAGGATGAAATATGCTCCCGTCTCCATGATCCCAGCTCATTGGCGGCAGTGGTTTCTCACCTCAGAGTTGGTGGTTTCTTTGCCACCCTAGGCCTCTGATTGGAGGGTCCTATCCGTTTCCATTGCCACAGAGACCCACCCACCAGTGAGGACTCCATTACCCTTGGTTTCCAAGGAGGCCTCGCTAGTGGGGTGCCTCATAGAGGGGGCTGCCCCTCATGTTGACTGCACCATCGCTTGACGCTTTTTCAGGCGCCATAGATTCTCATAGACCAACTTCCAGTTCAGATGCCTTTGGCAGTCCTTTGTCAAGCATGGGCATCCAAGATTCTGGCCCGTATCTTGGTAGTAGAAACCTTAGAGGCACGGATGTTGCCTTTGATAGGCTTTCTCTGGAGGTGTTGGTCCTCTCAGTTCCAGCTATCCCTTTGAATCTTGACCACCGCCTGAAGAACACCTTAGAGGGAAATCTGTCCTGGTTACAATAGAATTTTACATTTACTATTTCTTGCTCATTTGCATAGCATGCTTTGGTGTGGTGATGATCAAGAACCAGTGTATCTCGCAGTTTGCAACTTTTTAGACCACGAAGAACCAGGGGACGATGAAGGTCAGCCCTAATTTCTGTCTCTACTTGATCGAGACTTGAATTATATCTAAAAATTTGGTCAAGAATGAGATGAATTGTGCTTGATTTAATTTTTTCTCTTCACGTTGGGAAGTTATCTGATTGGTGAAAACATTGTCATTGGAATCACATTAAAGAAGATCATGTCTGAATTGAAATTTTCTTCTCAACTCAAGATCTTGACGTTTGATCAAACTTCAAATACTTCAAATTCTCACGTAATTCGCTGCAAAATTGGTCGGAAAAAATTTGAAAGCAAGGAATGATCAAGGATAATCCCTTATAACTTTTAGAGAAATTTGACTTGTAACCTTTTGTTAATTTTCATTTAAAATTAATAGTAATTTGAACAGTTAGAAATCAATATGATGTATCTTTTAACAATTTGGATATATCCAAAATTATCAGTTCAAGTATGTCTAGTAAGAATCATTGAATAAAATAATAATTTTATAATTGAATTAAATCCAATTTAACTTAAATAAAATGTGCTTTTAACAAATCATTATTTTAAGTAATAAAGTAGACTAAACCATGACTATGATTTATGATATCATTACTTTGGTGACTTATGATATCTCAACAACATTTTTCACTCAATACTCAATAATATTCAGAATTTTCTGAATAGTCATTTAAACAATTCGAATTTGATCAACTAACTTTACATCATAAATTTTCAGAATTAATAGCTTCAGCAATACTATTAAAAAAAGTTATAATTTCAAGTGGCAAATTCATCATAATCATAGAATTCGAACTATGAAAATCAAATATATTGCCTGAAATATATTAAAAATACTTGACATTATTAATATCTACTAACTATATATTTATACTTAATTTATTCAATACACATCTATGTATAAGTTATTCACATGTATTTCACATGTAGAGGAGTAACTTTCTTTCATCTCAAGAACAAAGGAGAGCAAGGGGAAACCATATCACTTTTCATCAGCATTTATTACCCCCTTAAATAAGAAGAGAACTCTATATAATCTTTCCTAACATATCATCAACTCACTAGTTTTCATCATGACCATCATTACAATGTGAGTTCCAATACATGACGCATCATGACTAGAAATCATAACATTGTGAATTCATATTGTAATAATCTTTCACATCTGTTTTTTTTGTGATAACCATCATTATACTGTGAATTCACATATACAAGATTTAGAATTTCAGCACGTGAACACACAACATCGTCAAATTTGTATATAATTATTAATGATCTTGAGGCCAACAATCTATATTTTTTTATGATGACAAAATCATAAGAGCAAGTCAAGAATATTTATCATTTAAATTCAGAAGAGTCATCATCAACATTTATCTCAACTTTATTTTTAACAATACACTTGTTGAATTTCCAAAATAAATTTAAACATCAATTCAAATACACCAATGTAATATATTAGATTGAAGATTTAAATAATTTTTTTCTTGTCTTAAAAACTAAATAGAAAATCAGATTTGTGGTTCTAGAATAAGTTTATGATAGTAATATTCTCAAAATAGTATTAATTCAAAATTTATTATCAAGTAAAATCATTATAAAAAATAAAATTTAAGATCATAACAATAATCATTAACTAATGCAAAGAAATAATACATCTATACACTATTCTATTATTCTAACATTGAAACACTATCCCATCAAAGTTTTGAAAAACTTGTTTTTAGAATGTATAGAACTTATTTGCTCTTTTCACTCTCTATAGTATGCTATTACCTATGATTTCCTTCCCTTACTTGTGATTTATTCTCTTGAATTTTTAACTCCCCATGATGTACATACTTACTCTTTGAGACTTATACTTTTCCTCTCCTTTTTGCCATAAGGAAAAATATGAAGCTCAATCAAACATAATACTCAATAAGCCTTACGAGATGCTCAAACTAAGAATTAATATGCTAGTTGAAGGAAAAATAAATAAATTGATTAAATAATAGATTAGATTTGGGGCAAAGTATTTAAAATTTATTATTTTAAATAGAGAAGAATTTTCTAATTATTGTCTTTTCGAAAATCAACATTATACTATAAAATGAGGAAAGTTATCTCTATAATATGAGGTAAAAGAGGCCCAATGTTCAAACGTTTATCTTGTATACGAGTAAGAACTAGGTTTACAAGATAAAGGAGAAAATGAAGAGATTGAAATGTACATTTTTGAATTGGTTTTGAAAATGAGGTCATATTGATTATACATTATTGATGTTTTAGTACTTATCTTAAAAATGATATGATAAATCATGACTAGAATATTTCATTGTGTTATGATAAAAAGTATTACAAAATGATATGATAAAAAGCGAGGAATTTTTCACTTAACATATAAGAAGTATTACAAAACAAACTTACCAATTCATGATAGAATTGCATTGTGTTATGACAAAGTGAAGTTATATGGCTTTCTTAAGAATGAAATTTTGACGTTTTTTTTAGAATTTCATAGTAGACTTACAAATAGAGGAACTTGTAAGAAATTGATTGAAATAAAAAAAAAGGTTGAAATTATCTCACTAGAGCCAACTTATATTATTCCTAAAGTATTTATTTTTCATCAAATGTAAGGAAATTTATATGGTAGTTCTTGAATAATAATGTTTTGTAGAAGTAGAATATTGAATAAGGATAATTGGGATATCCTAAAGAACGATATAGAAATTGGTTTGAATTAAAATAGTAAGTCATATATTTTGAGTTTTAAAAAATAAGAATGAATTTAGAATTCAAGAATTGAGATGCGAATGCTTTATGATATCCAAATACAAGAAAAACATAGACAATCAAAGATTGATTTGAAAATATTACTGTATTATTAGAAATTTGAAAAGTTGCCTCTAGAAGATAGCTTCAAGATAAGGATTGACTCTTGGAAAGTGAGAAACTTGTCAATTTTTTAAGTTGAGTCATATTCATAGACATATATATATGTCTACCACAATGTTCTTAAAATTTAGATAGGATCTTTTATGTTTTGGATTTAGAGAATTTATACCAATTAAGAGTGAGATATAGAATTATTAGTATCAATTTCTCCCACTAGTATTTGAAACATTTGAAATTTGATGTCACATTTTTACAAGACTCAATCCTCCCTATCAATAAGATAACATTTAAACTTGTTGGACACGTAGAGGACCTAGTTGACAATCATTAACCCACAAGACAAAACTCGATTAGTGGCACAAGAGGGGTGGCAACTTTCTCCTCATTTGATATACCTATCCTTAAAGGTCATTGTCAAGGAGATCTCAATTGAGAGGTGAATGTAGTCCTTAACTTGGCATTAGAAGGTTCTACTATTAGAGATAGTGACACCAACAGGTAAATGATTGTTTGATTATAGTAGATTACTCATTTTAAATCTTTAAAAGAAAATGTTGAAGTTGTTGAGAAATATCATGATATGATGGAATCAATAGCAACGGAGGTGGCATGTCTTATGAAAACATTTTGGGTTCATGTTGTTGATGCGGCATAACTCAAGATTTTTGTTGAAGTTATGATAGTAGACATGTTTATTGAAATATATTTTACTGAAAATGTAAGAGAGTAATAGTGCATCTCAAACTAAGATTTCTGAACTCATAATTTTTGGAGGTGTTAAAAATGTTAAAGAGTTTCAAAACTTATTTTGAGAGTTAAAATATTATTTTTGAACAATACATACATCATATTTGGAGAAAGTCACATTGACAAGTATGTTTATCTCCAATGATGCAAAGTTGTGGTGGTGTATAAAGATGAATAATTTAGTTAGACCGATTATCAAATCATGAGAAAACTTTGTTTGAGAATTGAATAAGTAATTTATTTTGACGAGTAGTGCACGAATAAATCTAGAGGCACTCTAATGACTTCACCACACCAGATTTATGTAGGAAAATGTGAAATAATTTACTTCACCATTCTAAACATCAAGAATATGTCAAATGAAGATAACTCTTTAACTTTGTCTAAATTACATAGTTGAACATTAGTGAAGTTACACTGATATAGAACAAAAGATGTCTCTTCAATTGATAATATATTCATAAATTATGAGGTCACTAACAACTTGAACAACATTAATGATAATTAGTAGCAAAATAACTCAGAAAAAAGCTGTAGAGGGTGTTGTAATTATGGGGACAATCACGGTAAAGATTATAGCTATGATTAAAGCGGCAAGCAAAGTTGTCATGATTTCAATAAAGTGAAATAACCACAAAAAAATTAAAGAAGATTCAAAGTTGATGCCTCATCTATGGTCAACAATGAGGTGACTCACAACTTTCTTGTAATCAATGAAATTATTCAATTTGGTCTAATGCTATCACCAAAAGATGACCACATCAAGACTATCAACTTAACAGCACGTACCCAAATTAGAACAATATGAAAAGTTCAATTATAACTTGAAATATGAGAAGGTCAATGAGTTCATTAACCTTCTTATGGATAACTTTATCACCATCTTAATCAATTATTTAATGGTGGGGAGTTCTATTAGTAAGGGGATTGACTTATTATTGTGTAAGCGATGAAGATTGCATGATAATAGTTAGAATTATTCTTGATATTATAGTAACAAGACAAGATAAAGAAAAAAGATGAAACTTTCTTTATGAGACTGAAATAATTGAAAGACGTCATAATTAAAGATAGATCAAACTTGTCTACATTTTCTCTTTTATATATATAAAAAAGTTAAATGGTATTGATGAAATAATAAATTGCAATATTAAACCAACTATGTTTAAATGCACTACTCTGTTTTTTTTAGATGGGACAATAAAAAACACTTTTGTTCACTCTTTGGTTTTCTCTAGGACCAAGTTTTGTGTAGTCTAAAACTCCCACATTGGTTCATGACTAATATTTTTTTAAGACCACCTAATTTATTAGTATTTAGTTCAATTTTGTTGGTAAAGCACATGACCTGAGCCATTTCAAGATTGGTTCATCTACATTCACCCTACACAAACCTAAGTCTACTTACCCACACATCATGTGACAATATACACATTGTTGTTAATACATAATGAGAGTTGTCAAAAAGAGTGGCACATTTGTTGAAAGAGTTTTAAGCATGATGCAAGATTTTTTTATAACTTGACTCTCATTATGATAAGAGGTGAACCATGAAATTGAACAACTAATAATGATGCGACAACCAACATGTGACCTTTAGAAGATGACATTGACATACCTTGAGAAACTATATTGATAATTGAGAGAGTTGTTGAAGGTTAGACATCTCTTATTTTAAAATTACATTAGTGTCCTCATCCTCTTCTAGAAGAAGAATGATAGATCTCTACAATTGTGCATACATTACAAAATACTAAATAAGTTAATCATAAATAATAAATATTTGATACTTAATGTAGAAGAATTATTTGATCACTTGAAAAAACTTTAGTACTTCTTATAGATGGACATAAAGAGAAGTTAACATTAAATTCACATCAAATAGATGAGTAAAAGATGACGTGTGTGATTTTATATAAAATGTTTGAGTTCAAAGTCGTCTTTTGGTCTCAAAAATGCATTAATGATGTTTTACACCCTAATGGATGTCATATTCAAGGATTATATCAACAAGTATATCATTGTATAGTGACATGAGAATTTTAACCTTAAACAAATATATAGTACTTTGTTGATTGGTACTATATAAATTGTGAGATCACAAACTCTACTTAAATTAGAGAAGTGTGAATATATACTTGAGAAGATCATCTTTTTCAACCACATTGTCAAAAAGTATAGTGTACAAATAGATCATGAGAAGATCCATGCCATCAATAAGTGACCAATCCCTTCTAGAGTTTTGAAACTTCACTCATTCTTTAAGTTAATAAATAAGTACAAAAAGTTTGACATGAGATGCTTGCAATAGGTGACACCCTTGATGAATTTTTTGAAGGGTGTGCACTAACATTAGTTAAGAAAATGTTAACACACCTTTAACAACAAGAAAGTCACGAAAAGTGAGTTAGTGCTATATTTGCCTGACTTCAATGAGTCATTTAAGGTGCACACAAACACGTTGAATTTAACAATTAGTGGTATTCTAATGTATAAAAGACATTCGACTGCCTTCAAGAGTTAGAAGCTCAATGACATAGAGTAATAATAATTTATACATGAGAAGAAGATGACAATTGTAGTCCACGACATGTGGGTGTGGTGCCACTATCTCTTCAATGCATTGTTCGTGGTATACACATAATATAGTAACTAACTATTTTGTAACGCAATACAAACTTACACCAAAGTAAGATATGATATGACTTTTTAATAAATTATCACTTTGAGCTATGATTTAAATTAAGGTGTGCTAACATGATTGTCAATGCCTTCAACTACAACAAATCAAAGGTTGTCATAACAACCATCTCTATAATGATAAGTATCATCTTAGAAGAGATTTATACCATGTTATCAAATGATAAAGAGGTGATGCGAGTGATGTAGTATGTGACTGTGTCTTCATTTGTTACCCTTTAAAATGATATGATACAAATTTTGTGACATTAAAACTAAACAAATATTATTTTTACATGATATCATTTCTCATGAAAATATCTTTCATTTTCATTGAATAACAACTATTGACAATTAGATCTCTTTTTGATTTAGTTTCTCCGACTATAACAATTGACATTTCTTCACTTCTTATTATAAATTCTCTCTTCATAAATTTTTCTATTAAAATATCCTTACAACCACTTATATCAATATGAGGCTCTACTCCTATTCATAAACATCTTTGTAACTATAATAATTTTATTTTAATAATATTTTAATAAAAACATCATCCCAAAAGAACACAATCTCATATCCTACATTAGATTTTGTTTCTTTATCATTTTTTTATTGATAATTTTTCTATTTATTTTATCAAACTATAAATCTTAGTTTTATCATATTGAGTTATCTTTATTGACCTTTTGTTAATGAAAAATAAATTAGATGTTATGAAATCAACCAACACTTACTTTTTTTTTTTTTTAGCCTTTGTGCTTTAGGCCGGATTTCTTGAAGGTCACCTTCTTAGTACTTCACACATTCTATTACATCAGCCTAATAATTATCTTTGGTCAAACTTCTTGGGAAGTCACTCATCTTGGTACTTCACACACCCAAGCACTAGAGGTCACATCACATTCTTTGGGTCAAGAGTGCCTCTTGACACTTAGTCCGAGCAACTTATCTGAATTGACAACACTTGGTTCAATTTGAGTGTTTGTGACATGTTGATTGGAGTTGAGTGTCTCGTTGTACAAGTAAATATAGTGTCTTGCAGCTCATTTTTTTTCCAATGTAGGGGTTCTTTAGAGATGTGTGTCATGTGGTGCCTCTTAGCATGTTCTTCAGAGATGGGTGCCATGTGGACCTCATGGCATGGTGATGAAGGGGTGTTGACTCACCCACTTCTGGGCGTCAACCAACACTTAGTTATTTATTTACTAGTTTGTAGACATATTATTCGTTCTCTATAGATTTGTAAAATAAATGATCACATAAATGAATAATATATATATGGGTTTATAAAAATATAAAATGAGATTATATATGATAACATAATATTTTAAAAATATATATTTTATCTTGTTACTATATACATCACTATAGTTGAACAAAATTAACACATTTGTATGCCTAGATGTTAATAATATTTTTCTAAATGGTGACTCATTCAAAAAAGTTGCATAGACTTATATTTGGGTTATCATTGTAATGAGGAACTCTTGGCATACTAAGTTAACCTTGTTTGTAAATTACATAAATATAATTATAGACTTTGTAAGCATCCAAGCAGTAGTACTTCAAGTTATAAACTTCACTATATTTAGGTTCAATTAATCAAAATATAATTATTTGTTATTTACATGGTCTCTAATCTTTCATTTGTGACCTTATTCATATATGTTAATGATATTATAATAGTTGGACCCTTTGTTATTTGTATTAATATACTAAAAGCCTTTTGAACCACTAATTTAAATTCATCTTGGTAATTTTAAATTATTTTTTGGTTTAGAAGTTACACATTCTACAACATGAATTATTCTGTATCATGCCAATACATTCAATTGTTCCTTGAAGATATTAGTTTTCATAGTTCTAAACCTACCCTTATCTTGATGGCACCACTAGAGAATTGCTTGAAGATGCATGATAATATCACAAATTGATTGAGAGACTCTATCATTTTGACATATCACAACTTTTAAATTGATGGATAGAAGAGAATCAAGAAAGAAGCACATGGGGGCAGTGATATTGGTGTCAAGATTCCAAATGATGATGTCACTATCATTTTTACAATTCACAAGTTAAATCAATTAATGGTTCACCCTCAACAACTACATTTTAATAGTTGCATGCTGTTTTCTTCGATATCTCAAGTCAAGTTGAGGTTAATGATTATTCTTCTATGCTTCACCTTTTTTACAACTTAGTGTCTTTTAATCTTGATCAGGCCGCATGTTATAATTCCTGAAAATTAGTCATTGGGTGTTACATTTTTCTTGGAGATTTCTTAATTTTTTAGAAGGCCAAGAAGTAATCAACAATATCTTGATGATATGTTGAAGTTGAATATCAAGGATTAACTACTAATCCTGCAAGACTTATCAATTTGTAATAGTTCTAAGATATTTGCATCATCAAACCCCTTCCAACTATTTTTTTCTATAACTAATAAGTGATCACTTGTATTGCTTCTAATTCAATCTTGCATGAACACACCATACACATTAAGACTAATTGATCATAGCTTACTTATTAATAGATTCATTAATAGATTCATTAAAACTTATTAATACACAATAACTAATAAGTCATCACTTGTATTTTTTTCTATAACCTACTTATTAATGGATTCATTAAACTTCTGCCAATTTGATCATACCATCAACTAATTGATAGTTTCTACAAAGCACTAATAGCCAATCGACTTTTCCCTTTATTGTTCAACATTAATATCAAGAATGATTACATCTCATTTTGAGAGGGAGTCTAGCCCCACGCATGCCACCTCGCATGTGAGGGGTTTGATCTATGAGAAGGAATAAACGTTATGAAATATCGAGTTGAGGCAGGCGATCAACTGGGCCCGCTGGCTGTGGCAGGAGAGGCTCATCTACGTCTACCATCTAATCACCACCAAGTTGGGAGGGGGGAGAGGTACTGCGGCTGGTGGAGGAGGACCGCCTCTCTTGGCTGGTCTTCTCGCCAAAGGATCAGAGCACGGCCAACAGTGGCAGCGAGGACACCTCAGGAGAGACAAGAGCTGGAAGGAGATGGCCGGCCATGATCAACTCAGGAGAGAACCTTCTACCACCCCAATGACTAGAACTCGGTCGACGCCTACATCTTCCGATGGCCAATCAGCCCTTGAGAAGAGAATTCTACTCTCGTAATCTATGCGGGGGGGAGCAACGCGTTGCTTTACGCTCAGCTATCGATGTCGAATGACGTTTTTATTATCTAAACTAAAAGGAAGAAGGATTTTGATTGAGATGAGGTGTTCTTGTTAATTCTGTCGAGTTGTCTCATCTCCATACTCCCGTCGACCTTCGATATATCTCTCACACGTTGAGAGAATTGGAAGTAATGATTCTGGGTAAAAAGCTGTGAGATTAAATAATGCGAAGGAAAAGGTGGCGGAACCCACCCGGAAGAAAGCAGAGGAGAGAGACCGCCAGAAGAGGCGCGTCAACTCCCATGAAAAAACCTAAAAGCCGTGACATAACTTTATTTATTCCCTCACGTTACGCTGTCTTATTCGGTCTCTGCGGAGGGGGTTGCAGTTAGCTGGGGGGAGGGAAGAAAATGGCGTCGGAGGTCCTCTTGGACCTGAAGAGCTCCTCGGTTTCTGGAGAGACGTTGAAGGAGGCCTGCAGGACCTGCGGCGACAGAGCCTTCCAGACGGAGGTCTTCCCGGCGAGGTGAGTGAACACGGGGCTGAGCAGAGAGAGACGAGAGACGAAGAAGAAGATGAGGTGGGATATCAGTAAAAGAGCAATCAATGGAGGTCTACTGAAATGGCGGCGAGGAGAAGGTAGGGTTTAGCTTACTTGGGGGTGGTGACTATTGAGAACCACTGCATCCCGCCGGCGTCTGCAATCTTGGAGACCACGAAGAACCTGGGGACGATGAAGAGGGAGCCGGCCTTCACCGCCGTCTCGAGGACCCGCTTGCCTTCGATCCCCACCACCTGAACTCTGCCGCTCCCCTTGGTGATGTACGTCACCTGGAAGGCGGAGTCGCAGGAGAAGCCCGGGGAGCACATGGCGCCGCCGTCGAGCTTCACGAGGTCGCCGCCGAAGCCGCAGTCCCCTACCAGGGGGAGGTTCTGGCTAGAGACCACCACCACGCGGCCACCTCTCTCGACGTCCACGTCGAGGGGGGCCTCCTCGCAGTTGAGGACGAGGCCCTCTCGATCCATCTCCGAGGGCTCGGGGATCTGGAAACCCTCTTTGAGCTTGACGATGCCGCCGGAGGGCTGGCTCCGGACGAGCCTGGAGGCCTCCTGCTCCGAGAGGTCGAAGGCTCTGCCGGCGAACTCGGCCGTGAAGCCGGTGAAGATTCCGCTGGCGCCGGTGAGCTGGAAGTCGGTGAACTCGCCGCGCTTGTGAGCCTTGGAGGTGTCGCCGAGGAAGAGGACCGTGAGATCGGCCTCGCTGGAGTCGTTGAACCACCACGCGACGGCGCCGAAGGGGAGCGCGATGGCGTCGCCCTTCCTGATCGCCACCACTCTCTCACTCGCCTCCGGCAGCACGATTCCGGCCCTGCCGCTTCCTGCTTCGCACAGCACCATCATCAGAGAACGGATCGGTGATCAACCTGCCGAATATCCCACCGCCTGCGGCGGCGGCGATCACCGGAGTGATTCGCCTCCCTGCGAGAACAGGTACAGATCATTCACTGACTGACCTTCGAGGACGTAGGCGATCTTCGCGGAGTCCGAGTAGCTCGGCATGGCGAGGCCCCGCCTACCAAGCACGAGCTTCGCCGCCCCCTTCTCCGCCACCGCCAGCATCGGCAGATCGCCGGCGGACCAGGCATAGTACTCTCCACCTTCCCCGCCGTACGCCTTCCTCGACTCCTTAGGCGAGATCTCGACCTCCATCGCCACAATCAAACAAACAGAAACAGAGAGAAAAGACAGAGAGAGAGAGAGAGAGAGAGAGAGAGGGAGAGAGAGAGAGAGAGAGAGTAGTGAGGATGAGGGGTATGGCAGGGGCGCACTTATATAGAGAGTGTGGTAGATGGGCGGTGCGAGAAAGAGGGAGGCGGTTCTTGACCACCCAAGAGACGTGGAGTCTGTTTACTATAACGGACTTAGAAACGGTACGGCCACTTTCTACGTCTGGGCGAGGATTAGATAAGGGTGATAAATTATTTTAAAAGATGGGGATTATTTGCTATTTTCGGTACGAAGCTCATTGATAATCAGACCGTCATTAGAGACGGATTCGATCGATATAAACTCAAGTCAGCCCGATATGAGTATTTTGACCGTGAAAGTCAAGGAGGCGAAATTATTCTACAATAGGATAAAAATTCACGCATAAAACTATGCGTGCGCCCAAATCCTGCAGCCAGAGGGGGGAGGAGCGAAATTAAAATAAATGATGGGTTTTTTTTTAAGATTTGGTGGGGGGATTAGTAAAAAGTATTTTCTTTAGATAATTTGGAGAGGGGTAGGGCCGAATATTAATACAAAATGATGGGGTAGAAACGCAAGGGGCCGGGTCATTTTGGGCTTTTCCGCCTCCACCCATGGACGCCCTACTCGTTTATAAGCGAAATCGGATTTAAAAAATATAATGACTAGATTTAATATCTCGTTGAAAAAAGGACGAGAACGCATGTGTGATGACGCGTGGCCTGACAACATGACGCCAGCAGGATTCCCTCCCTCCGCCACCGTCGCTGTTGGCGTTTCGGCCGACGGGCCTAGGAGGGGTCTGTTTTTGGGCCGGCAAGAAGGCCCATGATTGTGGGCTTACCTTGGACTATCCCCTTCCCGTCACGTATCCGCCGCAAATGGCGACTAGTGTTCCTCTCCGGGCTCTCTCTCTCAGGGAACACGTGGTTGTTTTGCTACCTATTTTCAAATAATAATGGATAATAAGAATTCATATAAATATATAATTAAATAACTGTTGCAGATTCTACTGACCTACCTCTACCTCTCCCTCCCTCTCTCTCTCTCTCTGTTCCGCTCCTTTTGCTACACTGCTGACGTGGGAGGGCCTTGACGCGGGCTTTTTGGGGGTTGTGTAATGACTAATTACCCCCCGAGTCTGGCTCACCCGAGAGGGGCCTTGACTGGGAACCCAGCTCTCTTTCTCTCTTACATAACCTCTCAACGAGGACCTCTCCATATTCGACTGCTCTCTCCCCCCCTTCCCCTCTCTCTCTTTCTCTCACCCCTTCTCCGTCCTCTCCATCTTGTTCCCCTCTATCATCCGCTATCTGTATCCCTCAGGGAGTATTCCCGCCAATCTCTGCTCCACTTCTGAATCAAGGGAACGGAGCAGAAAGGAACACAAAACCCTAATCTCGTCTGTTGCCGCTTTTCCCCAACCGCGCCGCTTGCAGGTAGGCGGATCTTCCGGCCTTTTGCCTGCTGTCACATTCCTCCCCTGAGGTACTGGGAAGGGGAAGAAGCTAGGTTATCGGTTGGTTTGCGTTCGGAGGGAGCTCTTCCCACGTTTTAATGGATTTCCCCTCTTTTTTGGTTGTCGGTGTGGGGGTTTGATAGGATCGGCTATTGTTTTCGCTGATTAGTTGCCCGTTTTTCAGAGAGCAGATAAGGTCGGGATTTATGTCCCTTAATCAGTCCCGGGCGGAGAAGAGCGAGACGCATCTGAGAAAGGCCGGCCGATTTGGAAGCTCCGGCAACCAGAGGGGATTCCCTGCGGCAACAGGGAGGGGCGGCGGCGCCGGCTCCGTCGCTCCGCCGCCCTCTTCTTTCTCCTCATCCTCGTCTTCGTCCAACCATCTCAACCAACCGCCTTTGTTGCCGAATCGGAGGTGATGCGCTGAATGCTTGTTGGCAAAATTTTTGTCGTCAGTTCTTGTTTGATCTGCTGTTAGGGATCTCTGAAAGTTGCGTTTTTTCTGGCAATCTCTTGTGTGCGTCCTTGGTTGGATTGTGTTTGCAGCGTCAAGAAGTCTGGGAGTGGACATGGAGGGCATTCTAGGGTGAATCCCAGTGGCATGAGTTCTGAGGTTGTTGGATCTGCTGCCCCTGTCTCTTCGAGCTTCCATGGTGCTCGAGATGGTGGTCACACACGAGGCTCTTCTCATGGTATGGATTTTTTATATCTCAAATGATGTAAGATTTTCTTCAGATTTAGGAGCGCCGGAACTTTGGCATCGGCAAAAATATTAAGCCGTCAAATCCTTGGATTATAGCTTGAGTACGAAGATATCAGGGGTGGTGATTGATTATGCTTTCTTATTTAGGGGCGCCGCCTTTTCCAGGGCACAATGCTGCGAAGCCAGCAGATTCATCTGCTTTGGGCAGTGCCAGGGGGCACTCAAGGCCTCCACCACCTCAATCCTCAGCTGGAGATTCGGATTCTGCCAAACACATGACCCCAGCCAAAGGTTTGCTCAACTACCATCCCGCTTAATTGTTGAACATATGTGCTTGCAGTTTCTGAAACTTGACTATGCTTGCTGTTATTTCTGCTCCTTTCAACTACATGCATGTTGGACACCACGTATTCTAATTGCCTTTGTTTGATTTTATTAGGAGATGCGTCAAAGGGATTTACTCTTCAATTTGGATCGATTAGCCCGGGATTCGTCAACGGGATGCAGGTTATCTTTCTCTTAAATTTTCGATTGAGATGTTGTCCACAGATTTTCCATATTTAGATTCCATTTTTATCTAATTAGATTTTTTAAAATGTTTTAAACTTGTGTTCATGCAGATTCCGGTGCGTACCAGCTCAGCTCCGCCCAATTTAGATGAGCAGAAACATGACCAGGTTCATCCTAATTGAACTTTTTCGCAAGTGTGGGCCAGCACCAGCCGTTAACATAGAATTAGATATATTACGAGGACATGATTTGTGGGATACTGGAATGGGCATTTTTTTCTTAATTTTTTTATTCTTCCACGGCATGCCTGCTTTGTAACTATTTTCTTTCATGATTTTTTTACCCAACGTCATTGGTTTTGTTTGGACCCATTACCTGTTGTCAATAGTTTAACTGCATATTACTGGTACAAATATTTAGGCCGAAACCCTATGTACGTGAGAGACCAGGAATTTTGCGTATCAATATTGCTGCATATCAATATTTTTAAGGCTTCTGGAGATTTGGATGGCATTTTTTCTCCCCGGAATTTCTTTCATTTCCTTCTTGAATCAGCATGGGTTGGTAACTCAAGTTAATCATGATTCTTTTCAGGTGCCTTCAGGGTCCATACCGTCTGTGCCTAAGATGCAGCATCAGCAGCCTAAGAAGGATGTGGTTGCTAACCATAGTGCTGTGGGAGATTCATATCCTCCCACTCAGGCAAAGAGAGACATACCTGTGCATGTACCTGGAGCCCCCTCCTTGGGCCCCCAAAAGTCCTCTGTGGTGCCCATGCCTGGAATGTCTTTGCCGGGGGGATATCAACAGGCGCAAATTCCTATACAGTTTGGTGGCCCTACTCCCCAGATGCAGTCTCAAGGCGTCGCAGGTAGTTCGCTACCGATTCCAGTATCATTATCCATGGGAAACACACAAACAGTTCAACCGCAGATTTTTGTGCCAAGCTTTCCACCACATACGTATCAACAAGGGATACATCAAGGGCTTGGCTTCCCTCCACAGATTGCCCCTCAGCTTGCTTCCCAAATGGGTAACCTGAGAGTGGGTATGCCTCAGCAATATGCACCACAGCAGGATGGAAAGTTTGTGGGGCTTCGCAAGAACCCTGTGAAAATAACTCATCCAGATACCCATGAAGAATTGAGGCTTGACAAAAGAACAGATTCCTATGTAGATCCTGTTTCATCAGGACAAAGGCTACAGCACTCTAATGTCCCATCTCAGACCCAGAATGTTTCCCCATTTGGTCCTAGTCACCAAATGAATTACTACCAACCCCTGCAGCCTGGTTCTTTCAACCCTAGTGGTTACTATTTGCAGACCCCAGCCTCTGTTGCTTTGACAAGCTCCCAAAGCGGTACACAGGCTGCAAGGTATAATTACCCAATAGGTCAGAGTGGTTCAACCGTTCCATTTATGAATCCACCAGTTATAAATCATATGTCTGTTGGTATGGCAAGATCCCAGCCACATACCAATTCTGAATCAATAAACCTCGATCGCTCCAATGATAGTCCTGCTATCTCAGTTTCTGTGCCATCAGCTCCTGTTCAGGTGACGGTGAAGCCACCAACGGGCTCAGCTATGGATAAGTCAGGGGTCCCTCTAGTAACTATTAGTAAACCCCCTGACAAGGAGGAGACACCCAGTTTACCCAAACCTCCTGGGGAAGGTGCTCCTATCCATCTGCAAACAGGGGAACCAGAGGGCACTTCTGAGATCTATGTTCAGTCATCGAAAGATGCCTCTAGGTCTTCTGTTGACATTAAATTGTCAGAGAAGGAAAGCCATGTTTCTTCAAAGTCTTCTGTGGGTCTAACACAAAGGATCCAGGTCAGCACTTCAGCTGCTCCTGTGACGGATTCTCAGTCTGATGCACCGAAGTTAGATGGTAAAAAGAGAGATTCATTTAAAAAACATGATCCTTTTAAGGATCACCAGAAAAAGCCAAGTAAGAAGGACATTCAGCAGTTACAACAACAGCAGCAGGTATGCTATTCATCTCCTCTGAATGACTAAAGTCTTTCTCTGCAGCAAGATTTTTTTTTTTTTTCTTTTTTTTTTGAGTATGTTGCCTTGTTGATCTACTGCAGACCAATGCCTCAGATTCTGTAGCAGTGCAGTCCCAGAAAGCCCACAGAGAGGATCCTCCTTTAGAGACAAATGTTAGTTCCTCAGTCAAATTTCCTGACGATGTTAGCACAGGTGAAAAACCGGACGAAACATCAATGGGTACCTCAATTTCCTCTTCTCCAAGAGAGGAACGCAGTAATTCAGAAGCTGATGCGTTTGCTGTTAGCAACGGTAAAGAAATCTCTGAGTCTCTAAACTCCTCTGTTATCATTGTGGAAAAAGAAGTGTTGGAAGATATTTCTCCTACAATTTCTGATGCATCTGAAACTGTTAGTGACAATACGCCATCTCGGAAGTATGCTCCTTTGGAGGCATCAATGTCTTGTGATGTTGAGGCAGGTGTAGATATATCCAAGGATTTGAGTTCTGAGGTGCTTCGTGATCAGTCTCAACTGGAGCCTGAGAGTAAAGAAGAGCCTGTGTTAGTCGTGAGGCCCAAGGAAACCAAGATATCGGATGTCTCCTCTGAAGACAATAAAGTTGCAGAAGAACATCCGGACTTGCCTGTTGAGCTTTCTGCTAGCACAGATAAAATTGAAGATTTATCCGAAGGCGCAGTAGAGAATAATATCGCAGAGGAAGCTGTGTGTAACAACAACTCAAGTGAGTCAAAACCAACGGAGGAAGAGCAGATTGAGGTGGTGGGTGTAACAACAACTCACGATGCTTCAGAGGTCAACGAGGAAGTGGAGAGTTTAGTTGATAGCCTGTCTAAAATTAGTTGTGTGGATGATTCAGTCACTGAAGTTTCGAAGCCTGAGTCTATTGATTTGGATGGAACATCTTCAAATCAACTTTCTGATGTTGATGGAAATTCAACTTTAGATGCCACTGACGAAAAAAATATAACGACAAGCAACCTGGAGGCTTCTTCAACCGACTTGAATGTGGCAGACTCTGAGACGGGCTCTTATTCTGCCATAGGTTCACTTGAGAAACCTGAGAAGGTCGCAGACATGTCAAGTAGCGGCCTCCCTGGCTCTGCTTCCTCCACAGAAAGAAAGGAAAAGCAGACTCAAGAACTGACCCGATCAAAGTCTACCCCTGCGAAGAAGAAAAGGATGAAGGACGTTCTTTCGAGAGCTGATGCTGCTGGTACCAACTCTGATTTGTACATGGCTTACAAGGGGCCAGAAGAAAAAAGAGCCACTGACGCCACCTCAGCATCTGTTGAAAGCGTTCCCACAGTTGAGGATGCCAAGGAGATGGGTTTGGTTGACCCTGGGAAGGATGATTCGCTGAGTAAGAAAGATGAGCAGAGCAAGGTAGAGCCAGATGATTGGGAGGATGCTGTAGACATCTCCAGTCCAAATTTGAGTACATCAGAGGATGGGCGCGCGGGCCGTGGAAAGAAAGTCCTTGACGATGGTGGAATTGGGGGCGCCAATAGGAAGTACTCCAGAGACTTTTTGTTAACGTTCAGGGAGCAATGCATTGATCTTCCAATGGGCTTTGAGATAGGGGCTGATATCGCCGATGTTGTGATGATTGGCCAGGCTGGTACTCCTCACATCTATGACCGGGAACCATTTCCAAGCCCTGGAAGGATCATAGATCGGCCTTCTGTTTCTATTCGGGACCGTCGGCCTTCCAGTAATCTGGATGACGACAAGTGGACGAGGGGCTCTGGACCTTATGGTTCTGGACGCGACCTTCGAGTCGATGTTGGAAACTTCCGCTCTGGGCAAGTCGGCCATGGTGTCTTAAGACATCCTCGGGTGCAGCCGAATGCTTATCCTGGTGGGATTCTGTCCGCCCCTGTGCAGGCCGTTCCATCTTCAGGAGGTATTTCCCGGGTCAATTCCGATTCTGACAGGTGGCAGCGTGGAACTGGAATCCAGAGGGGTCTGATCCCGTCCCCCCAGGCTCCATCCCAAGTTATGCACAAGGCTGAGAAGAGGTATGAAGTGGGCAAGGTGTCCGATGAAGAACAGGGAAAGCAGAGGCAACTGAAAGGAATTCTCAATAAGTTGACCCCTCAGAACTTTGACCGATTGTTTCAACAGGTCAAGGAAGTCAACATCGATAATGCAGGCACTCTCACTGGTGTCATAAATCAGATCTTCGACAAGGCTTTGATGGAGCCGACATTCTGTGAGATGTATGCGAACTTCTGTTTCCATCTAGCCAGTGAGTTGCCTGATTTCTGTGAGGACAATGAGAAGATTACCTTCAAGAGGCTTCTCCTCAACAAGTGCCAGGAGGAATTCGAAAGAGGAGAAAGGGAGCAGGATGAAGCTAGCAGGGACGTAGATGGTGAGACCAGACGATCGGCAGAGGAAAGGGAGGAGAAGAGGGTCCAAGCTCGCAGAAGAATGCTAGGGAACATTCGCTTGATTGGTGAGCTGTACAAGAAGAAGATGCTCACCGAGAGGATCATGCATGAGTGCATAAAGAAGCTGCTGGGTCAGTATCAGAGCCCGGATGAGGAAGATATAGAGGCCTTGTGCAAGCTGATGAGCACGATAGGAGAGATCATCGACCATCCCAAGGCGAAGGACCACATGGACGCATATTTTGAGATGATGGCGAAGCTGTCGACCAACCAGAAACTATCGTCCAGAGTGAGATTCCTTCTGAGGGATGCGATCGATCTCAGGAAGAACAAGTGGCAGCAGAGGAGGAAGGTAGAGGGGCCGAAGAAGATTGAGGAGGTGCACAGGGACGCAGCCCAGGAGCGGCATGCTCAGACAAGCAGGTTGTCTCGTGGGCCTGGCATGGGTTCTAGCGGAAGAAGGGGCCCACCACCTGTTGACTATGGTCAACGAGGACCAAATATACTCCCGTCTCCAGGCTCCCAGTCCGTCAGTGGCCGTGCTTTCCCACCTCAGAGCCGTGGTTTCTCTGCCAACCAAGATGTCCGAATGGACGATCGCCATCCTTATGAGGCCAGGACCTTGTCAGCATTGCCACAGAGACCCACCGGTGACGACTCCATTACCCTTGGTCCCCAAGGAGGCCTCGCCAGGGGGATGTCGAACAGAGGGCAGCCCCTCGTGTCGACTGCCCCCTCACCCAATGCTCCTTCAAGCGCCATAGATTCTCGAAGATCAGCTTCCAGTTCTAATGGCTTTGGGGGTCCTTTGTCAAGAGATGAGCCCCTGCCGCGGCACCTGCAAGACAGAAGCTCAGGAAGACTGCACGATCTATCAAGTACGGGCGTCCAAGATCGTGGCCCCTATATTAGTAGCAGAGACGTCATCAGCGCGGATGCTCCTTCTGATAGGCCCTCTCTAGGTGCCGGACCTCCTGGGCCCGGACAGGCTAGCTCGATTGGGAGTGATAATGCTTCTGAATCTAGACCGCTGTCTGAAGAACACCTCAGAGAGAAATCCATCTCAGCAATAAGAGAATTTTACAGGTACTGTGCCCTGATCCCTCGCCTGAAGTTCTTGCTCTGCTCATCTTCCTATATGATTCATTTAGAAAATCAGAGCTACTGCTCTGTGGTTCTCGCAGCTGGCTGCTTAGAATTGCTGAACTAGCCTTCAGACCAACACGTAACCCTTTTTTTCATAAATTTCGTCTCACCTGCTCTTTGCCTTAAACACTCCAGAAGATAACTTAGATACCTTCTCGCTCCTTTCTCACTGTAGAGAGAGAAAGAGAGGGGAGGTGGGGAAGGGAAGGAAGGGCCTCCAATATACAGTGTAGATTGAACTAGCTGATGATCCTGCGGTCCTCCAAAAGTTCATCATCAAGGGATCCGCATCTTTTACCTAGAAAAGGAAGTTTAGGATCCTCGGATCCTCGATTATTCATAAAGTTCTGCGCATTATGGGGAACTTTCTTTAAGTCTTTCGAATTTCCCACCCCTGTGATTAGATTGTAAGCAGAGTCTTGGTAACATAGTTGCATATTCATCTATTTATTGTGATCATTCAAGGTTTGCATCCGCCAGCCGGGTCACACCAGACAGCAGCAAACAGAGGAGTCGCCAATAAATGGGGACTCATATTTCATCTTACTTTACATTTATTTATTTATTTTACTTGGAATGTAAAGTTGGCCATTTTAGTTTCTCTCTCTACCCTCCAATTGATTCCACGATTCTGCAAAATTCATGTCTCTGCAGCGCAAAGGACGAGAAGGAGCTGACACTGTGCGTCCAAGAGCTGAGCCCCCCGAGCTCCTACCCTTCCGTGGTTTCGCTGTGGATCTCCGACTCCTTCGAGCGGAAGGACGGCGACCGGGATTCCCTCTCCCAGCTCCTCGTCCAGCTCTCCAAGCCCCACCACGGCCTCCTCTCCCAGACCCAGCTCTCCGAAGGGTACAAAACTCTCTATACTTGACCAAAGTTTTCCATTTATATGCATGCATCTTTAATAAACTCTCTATAATTCACCAAAGTGTGACCATTTATAGTGCATTCATCTAAAATGAACAGCTCTCTATATTTGACCAAAGTTTCCCCATTTATAAGCGTTCATTTATAATTAACAGCTTTCTATAATTCACCAGAGTATTACCATTTATATGCATTCATCCGTTATGATCATCTCTTTATACCCGATGTTTTCCCATTTATACCCACATCTAAAATGAGCCACTCTCCATAATTCACCAAAGTTTTCCACCAAAGTTTATAGACACATACGTATATAATAGACTGTCTATATTTCACCTAATTCTTCCGATTTATATGCATTCATCTATGATGAGCTCTCTATAAGTCACCGAAGTTTTCTCATTTATACGTATACATATATAGTGAACAACACTCTATAATTCACCAAAGTTTTCCCTTTTATACCCATCCATCTATACTGAACTGCTCTTTACAATTCACCACCAAAGTTTTCCCATTTATACACACATCTATAATGAACAACTCTGCAATTCACCAAGATTTTCCTATTTATACATACACGAGTATCTATAACGTTGATTGGTTTATTTGCTCATGGGTGAGCAGGTTCAGGAGGGTGTTGTCTTCTCTGGAGGACACCGCGACGGATGCGCCGAGAGCCGGGGAGTTCTTCGGGCGGATGCTGGCGAAGGTGGTGATGGAGGGCGTCATGTCGCTGGCGGAGGTTGGGAAGCTGATCGAGGAAGGCGGGGAGGAGCCGGGCCGGTTGGTGGAGGTCGGCCTGGCGGGGGATGTGTTCGGCGCCGCCTTGGAGATGATGAGGGCGCAGAAGGGGGAGGAGTACGCAAAGGAGGCCTGCTTGGGCTCCGGAATTCAGCTGGAGACCTTCCGGCCGCCACATCCCTTCCGGTCGCAGAAGCTGGAGCCGTTCCTCCATAGCTGAAGGCGGAGAAGGAGCAGATGGGGAGGTCAATGTGTAGCTCTTCTTTTCCCTTTTTCTCTAGGGCACTGCATTCCATTACATGGTGGGAGTATTCACTCTTCTACTTCTTCCTCTTCTTCTTCTTCTTCTTCTTCTTCTTCTTGTTTCTTTCCTTTTTGCCTTTTTTTTGGATTGCCCCCATTTGGTGTCGTTCCTCCGTCGGCGGCAATTGGAAAGGACGCCGAGCCGGCATCTTAATTTTAGTATCAGCGGGAAGAGGTATTTGATCATCTGGTTCGTCTTGGCTTGCCTTTATTTATTATGGTCCATGGCTTTGCAGCTGATAGGGGTGGTCCATGGTCCATGTTCTTCTCCCTTCTTTTATTCCCTTTCCTATTAGAGAGTTAGAGAGAGAGAGAGAGAGAGAGAGAGAGAGAGAGAGAGAGAGAGAGAGAGACTTTGTAGCTTGGGAACGCCCAAATTTAGGCTGCTGTTGAGTGGCGGGGGGCAAAGCGGCCATCTTTTTTCATCCTCTCTGTCGCCCGGATGATTTAGAATTACAAGAGGGGCCATGGAGGTTTCCATATTTGGAATGGAGTTTTTCTTCCAACCGCTGACCATGGACTGAAGTGGACCACCGACAAGATCGCCGGCGGAGACTTTGCATAAAAAAGCTCCATCCTACGTACATACATACATGCTCAGGGGATCGGGGAGAACACGGAAGAAAGAAAAAGTCACAGGCTTGGGCGGCGCTCTGCAGCTCGGAGCCGGAGCTCAGACGATAACCAGCGGCGCCGCCGGATCCCCACCGGAGCCAGGAACTCTCTTCTGCACCGCCTTGACGGCGGCGACCCGTGCGGCGCAGGCCGCCTTATTAGCCGCCGCCACTGCCTTGTTCACCCTGTCGTCGACCCTCGGCACATTGAACGCTCTCTCCGCCGCTCCTCTCGCTTCCTGAAATGGAAAACAGACGAGAAAACCCATCGTGAGGAGGTACGATTCTCGGAATCGGCGGCGGGATCGGTCAACTCACTCAATAATAACATATGAAAACTTAAGAGAGAGATAATATTTTGGCAGCGGCGGTGGACCTGGACGGCGTTGAGAACTTTGGAGTGGTTGATCGCCACCGGGGTAGTAGAGAGAGAATCCCCTGTGCTGGGGGTGTCGAGAACGCCGCTCCGCCAGTGGCCCGATTGGGTCTCCCCCTGCCGGAATGTGTACATGCCGAGGCCCTGCCGGCGGCCCTCGTGCCAGGCGCCCTCGAAGCAGTGCCCGTTGGCGAACCTGTAGACCCCGAAGCCGTGCATCTTGTCTGCGAAGTACTCCCCGGCGTATGTGTCGCCATTTCTGAATTCAGAGACAAAAATTCAGGTCAACAGATCAATGTAGAGAGAGAGAGAGAGAGAGAGAGAGAGAGAGAGAGAGAGAGAGAGAGAGAGAGAGAGAGAGAGAGAGAGAGAGAGAGAGAGCATGCTGACGAGTTGCCCAACAAAGTTGCCTAGAGCTTGCAGAGACATTAAAGCGTAGACCATAGGTTTTAATCATCCAATTTTTCGAAGATAATCAAGCTATGACAAGGGTTTCATAATAAGTGGCATGCATGGCGTTTAGATAGGGCCCTAGTGGAATCCTAGAGGCCAGAAGCTGTAATTCCAAGTACCCTGAGACCAAGGGATCCCCAGGAATCCACTGCCGCTAAGCCCAGAAGAGGGAGATAGAAAATACTAAGAACTCCACCTTTTGGATGAGAAAGGGCACAACGACTCTTGAGCTGCCCTCTGTGCCCCCCAAAACTGGCAATCATGATTCTCATCACCCACGCAGTTAACTACAAGTAAAAACTATTATTTGCTCTGACCGTCTGCATTGATCATCTCCTGACTGCGTTAAACTCTAGCTAACTTCTTCTTTTCCTGTTTAGCCTGACATGCGTTTCACGACATTAAATTTCTTCATCCAGAACTAATATGGTAACGATACAATCATGTAAGATTTTCAGTTCGAGAGCACTTGTAGTAAAAAAAATTGAATTTTTTTTTTTGAAAATATTCTGGCCTATCTTGCGCTGAAGAAAGGAATCATTTTGAAAAAATAAAATCATTTATGAAAAGAGATCCATAGTAGATAATAGCCCAGAAGCTCATATGTCAACAAATTAATTCAACCTTGAGCTTATTCCACGAAACAGTACCAAATCAATCACAATCGTGCCAGAAATATTTCTTGCAGTGGCACCAGTGTAATCATAGTAACGACGAAAAAGAATAAAAGGAAGAACAATGCTAACTCGGCATCAGCAATACATCAACAATTTGAAATCTTGGCAGAAATAATGAACCATATATTCGTATATATATATATATATATCACACTCTGTATCTGTCTCAGCTATGCCTTTCATGGCTGGACAGTAATTGTGATTCTTATTTTGGAGTACACGGGACCGATCCGACAGGAAGTCTAGATCAAATTCCTGGTTGCCCAGAGCATCTAATCCTTGCAACATGGATACACATCCCAAGTAGATTTTAAAAAAAATCTGAATGAAAAAACGTGATTAATTGAAACCAGGCAGCACGAAATGTTATAGTAATGCAACATGAGAACTTACAAACTATGAACATAATATATTGATGAAAAGAAACCAGAAGATGATTTCTAACGTGGCCCAGATTTTGTCACCCTTTGAAGTTTTTCTATGTATTCTATTGTTCTGGAAGCGTTGAATCTCTAGGGTAGTTTATCATAAACAAAATATATATACATAAGGGCATTTGGCCGTGGTTCCTCGCAACAATGAGGGGAAGAAGGCGTGAGATGGGCATAAAAAATGTTCAAAATAATTGATGGAATAGATGCTTGACGGTAGATACGCTCAAGATGAAAAAAAAGAAGCGCTTGACCAAGAACACACGAATTAAGAGAATATATATCACCTGAAATGGTAGTGTCCAAGGCCATGCTTCACTCCCCACTTGAACTCTCCAACGTAGCGGCTCCCGTCCTCACAGGTATGAACACCACATCCATGGCTCTGGCCATTTGACCACTCTCCGGCATAAACATCGCCTGTGTAGAATCTGTATATACCCAGTCCGTGCCTGAGGCCCTGGTGGTACTGCCCTCGATATCTGCTCCCTCGGGCCCAGGTCTCCACGCCGTAGCCATCGTACTTTCCATCGATCCAGTCGCCTTCGTAGCGCCCGCTCATGTAGTAGTAATATACTCCGCTCCCAGAGCACTTGCCATTGTGGGACTCGCCCTCGTAGACGTCCCCGTTGCTGTAGACCTGGACCCAGGAACCCGAGATGGGTTGCTTGTCCGTCTTGGGCTTCGCACCAGAGCCGATGGACCAGAGCACAGGCGGCGGAGACCGGCGGCGGGACTGCCGAGGATGGTAGCGAGGAAGGAGGAAGGAAGAGGAACGGGAGAGAAAGAGGCGGAGGGACGGGAGCGGTAGAAGATTCAGTGAGACAAATAGAAGTAGGAGGACCGCAGAGGAGAAGACGAGGGCGTAGAGGAAGTTGACGAGCAGGGAGCGGCCCTCACTCCACCCGCCCACGCCGATGCACAGGAATAGGTAAAGGGAGGGGAAGGAGAGGAGGAGAATGATGCGGAAGCGGAGATGAAGACGGCGGATGTGGAAGAGGGCGTTCTTGGTGGTGGAGGCGGCGGCGTAGGGGAGGAGCCACAGGTGGCTATGCGGTGCCCGGTGGGTTGCCGGGGAGGTCGCCGACGGAGGGGGATGGGGTGCAGGGAATGGCGACGGGGACCGGTTCTGCGCAGGGGAATGGAGGGAGTGGAGGGTTTTAGAATGTGAGAGGGTGGAGTTCATGACGGGGCGTTTGTGCGGAGCGGTGGGGAGGTTAGGGTTTTGCCGTGGGGAAGACGGCAGGGAGCGGGCGCCATGGCCGGAATTGGCGACCTCGATCTGAATTTGGACCAAGCTCCCGTTCTCTGCGGCCACTCCAGCGGCGGATCCAGCGGGCGTTGGCTGCGAATGGTGGAGGGGAAGGGGGAGGAAATCGGAGGAGAGGCCGACGCTATCCTTCCCGATCTGGGGCTCCGACTTCTTCTGATGCATCTAATCTAGCTCCGGCGACGGTTGATCCGGCGCCTCCAGACCATTATCGACGAGGGAAGCGGGTGAGGGATCCTCCCCCTCCACAAGAACACACCATCACCATCATAGAGCGAGCTGACTGCTGCAATACTCCGGCGCCACCGCACAGCGACGACAGCTACTCCCTGCAACTTGCTCCTGGCTTCTTCTTCGCGCACTGATTGTGCTGATGACTCCGCTCCTCTCTCTCTAATGATCTACCGTCCTCTTCCTTCCCCCAAGTCTCCTCTTTTTCGTTAAAATTCCTCATTTCTAGATATATCCTTTTTATTTCAAAGGTTTTTTTTATATCCCATATTTATAATTTTAGCATTATATCCGTTTTAGTATTACTCTCTTAGGAGCTTTTTCACAATCATCCTTCTTCTGGAGCTAGAACCAGTTTTTCAAGACTAGTGAAGGGGAAATCCATAATTATATCCTGCTGACTCTCTCTCTCTCTCTCTCTCTCTCGCTAATTACCTACTGTCGTCCTCTTTCTTCCTCCGAATCTCCCTCCCCCCCACTTTTAACTAAAATTTCAAATATGTCCTTATTTGGTGATAACTCCCTCAAAGGGCTTTCGCTCAATCATCCTTCCAGAGCTGGAACCAGTTTTTCAAGACTAATGAGGGGGAAAATTCCTCATTATCTATAAGCTCCCCGTGGGATCGCGCCACGTGTCAAAAAACCGCAGGCTGACACCAAACGCGTTGGGCCCACATACTGGATGAGCCACCCTTAATGGCTGGGCCCTTCTAAATCCCAGCCCGGGCCCACGCTTTTAAGAAGAAGCCTGGTGATAACGTCTAAAAGCTGTGCTGCAGATCCTCTCTCTCTCTCTCTCTCTCTCTCTCTCTCTCTCTCTATATATATATATATATATATATATATATAGATATATCATTAAATAAAGAACCGTCACATTAATGCAGGAGTTTTTACCTGAATTTGTAGTGCTTCTACTCCCATGAACAGGATTTCCATTCCCATTATTAATTAATTACTGACGATTAATTAAATAAAATACATCTATATCATTAAGTAAAGAACCGTCTCATTAATGCAGGAGTTTTTACCTAATTTCCTCTATTCCCATGAACAGGAATCCTATTCATATTATTAATTAAAAACAAATCATTACTAATATTTATGGACGATTAATTAATCAAAATACAAATTCCAAAAATAGCCCATGGCATTCCTGCTTCTCCCCCCCTCCTGACGCAACCACCAAAATCACCCTCCAAGAGAAGCATTTCACCAGCAACACAGGAAACAAACAGCCACCGCCGCCATCTGAGCATCAGTCCAGGAGTCTTGCCCCAAAACCCCTATAAAATTATACAAGAACGCTACGGGGGAGGAGGTTTTCTTGAGGAAAATATACTAAAAATGAGCATATTCTTGAGGAAATATCCGGAAAGGGGATTTCTTTTTTCTTTTTTTTTCCCCCTCTCTCTCTCTTTGCCCTTTAATCAGGAGAAAAGAGAGAGAGAGAGAGAGAGAGAGAGAGAGAGAGGGGAAGTTCTCTGGTTCGCTGGAATCTGAGTTACAGTGATCAGGGCTTGTGGAGCTTGAAGCCGAACACCCTGGGGACGTAGCTCTGGCACGGCTTCTGGGGCTTGAGGTGCCCGTAAGTCATCAGGAACAGGTGGGGAAATGTCGTGCCGAAATAAGCTCCATCCACGTCTGATTACGAGTCAAAGAAAGATCACATAATCTCTGATCCCCCAGTTTCTATCAACCGACCAAAATAATATTTTATTCGGCATGCAATCTAAAAAAATAAAAGTTATACACCAAAAAAATTCCAGATTTAGGGTGTTTCTCGAGTAGAGAATTTAGATATTCTATGCTTTTTTCATTCCAGGATGAGAATCCGGAGATGGAACATCTAAAATAAAAGCTAATACATAGTTTTTTTTCCAGATTTAGGGTTCATCAGAGGGTGTTGCTCGAGTAAAAACTTGAGATATTCTGTATACTTTTTCATTCCAGGATGAGAATCCAGAGATCAAACATCAAAACTTTTCCAGATTTATGGTTCATCGGAGGGTGTTTGCTCGAGTACAGAAGTTGGATATTCTCTATGCTTTTTCATTCCAGGATGAGAATCCGGAGATGAACCATCCAAAGTAAAAGATAATACATCAAAACTTTTCCAGAGTCATGGTTCATCAGAGGGTGTTGCTCGAGTAGAGAATTGAGATATTCTGTATATGCTATTTCATTCCAGGATGAGAATCTGGAGATGAAACGCTGTAGTTTTATAGAAGGATATGCGGTAGTTTCATGATATTCTTTTTCAGATTTAGCATAAATTCATGTACGAAATTGTTCCACACAATCTAAAATCGAAGCTTTATGAAATAAAATTGGTAGATATTCAGGGTTATTGGTACCTTGTACATATCTTCCATATTTTTTCTCTTTCGGGAACAAGAATCCAAAGATCATCCTTGCACTATGAAGTTATTCAGTATACAATCCCAAATCGAAGTTCTCAGAACGTCAAGGTTATTAGTAACTTTCATATAAATTCAGATATTCTATAATTTTTCTCTTCCACGGATGAGATCCAGAGACAAATTCTTGTAACTTCACTGATGGTATGAATCAGTAGCATCGATTACTATAATTAAGTGACTTTGGAAGAGAGGCCATTACTTCCAAAAACCACATCATTTGATCTCCGTGTCAGATCAAAGGTATGAGATCTTCTCTTCTACCACCCATAATTATTTTACCAACCCAGGATATTTATCATGCTTATGGTAAGTACCATGAGGAGCCACCATCTCCAAAAAACTACAACATCTGATCTCTAATCCCATTTCTACCCTTAAGCTCGAGATCTACCACACTACCCATAATAGTTTTCATAAAAAAAGGATATTTTCCATGCTTTATTGGATGAACCCCTTCCATTTTGAGGTAGGTGACAGCATACTCAAACATGCCGTCACCTCCCTCCCTCCCTCCCTCCCTACCTGTATACTCACAAACATGTTCATCGACCCAATGTTCAAGATTCATAACCAAACAATGCTCTCAGATACTAAACTCTATTAAAACATCAGAAAGTATAATAACCAGCAGGCAATATGATCATGGTGATAAAAATAGAAAGAAAATAGAAAGAGTCAGTAATTATATTGATTTTGTAATGTGCAAGGATACTGCCTTGGTACTTCGATCTTGGGTAGTAAATGTCTTCACATTTTGGACAATAGATCTTCACGGTACTAGATCGTGGTATGTCCGACTGGCCGACAGGAAGACAAGGCTGCCCACAGCAATAGACTCGGGGGCATCTTCCAAAATCGTAGCTTTTATATTTATCCAGCTGCAGGGGTTTTGAATATGCATCATAAACTTATGGGTGAAGCATGGCGGAACTTAATTAAAAAGGATAGACTGATGAAAAGCCTCACCATTGCTGCCATCCCTTTACTGGTTAATATGTACCGGACGTGAATAAGACCATACAGCATCTCTGCAGCTGACTCAACCAACTCATTTTGCTCCTCAGTAAACATATCCCCTGATCGTAAACACATGAAAATATGAATTAAGTACGCAGGTTATATAACCTGAGGAAAAAATAACATGTTTAGCGCAATTTTTTTATATAAAAAATGCCACAAAAGAAGAGATGAATCCATTGAGAGTTAGAAATTGCGTATTTATTCACTGACTCCCAGAAGGCTGGATTATGATGGTAAGTTCATTTGTTATTATCGAAAGGTACGCTCTAATAAAGAAAATGTGATCCTCCACATTAAATCTTTTAATTTAATCCTCCCAATGCCATGGGTAGCCTTTGGTAACATTTAATAAAGCTTATATATCTCAGCTAGGCTATTACAACTAATTCAAAACTAGTTGATAAATGCGATGTAAAATGTCTCATTGTGGAAGCACACAGGGTACCCTCTCAGGTAGCAAGCTACAGCACCATGTCTCCTGAGGAGAAGAACAAGAGATGTCAATACACAAAATCTCCCTCCAAACTTAAGCCATCCAATGCCCCCTTGTAACAGGAAAGTGCACAGGGTCCCAGAGGACATAATTGGAGACAAAATCAGAGTGGTTGGGAAAACAATATAGAGTCCAATATGTCACTGGTCTGCTTTTCGTTTATTAAACGTCCAAAAGTTGCAAATTCCATCATTAAGATAAACAGGAGATTTTGATACTGGCAGATTCTCAAAGGTCCTCTTTGTTGATGGGAATAAAACGATATTTTTCCGGTAATTTTGTATCCATACGAATTTACAGCAAAATACACCGTCTCATCAACAGACCAGTCTCTTAATGTAAATATGATGGCGTTGTGCACTGAATTCATGACAAAAGCTTGTTCAACCACGTGGTAGAAAGGACAAAGTAAGCATAAACCAAACTCAAGATGACTTCTAAACACCAGACTTAAATCCATTTTAGGTCTCGAAACTGATCATGAATTTGGGACTGAGCGGTGTAAACCACCAATCAGCACAAAAACGACAAATTCGGACATGATCCAATTTTCTTTCAGGAGAAAAATGGCCTAGGTAATGATGCTGACCAGAGCTGAAGAGGATATCAACCAACAGACTAATCCTTGTCACGAATAGTCTTCTAGAGTTGCAAAAAGACTCAATTTTCAGCAACTTCTATTTGCTGATAACAATTACATCCATAGCCGTAACCAAGAGGCACCCAACATTATTAAGCCCACGCAAGCAAAGAGCCATGTTGATTTGATCATAGAAAAACCACCTTTATCTTGAGAAACGAAAAGCACTTTCGGGATCATGCCCTGTCATATGCCAAAACGAAGCTAGCTTCCATAAATGAGCTTGCACAGCCATTTCTAATTTCCCAATCAAAACAGAGTTTGACAGGACCAATTCATAATTAAGCAGATCAGATAATTCTGAGTGGGGTTTTGTTACCCCAATATTCTGGTAATTCCAGTGGGGATTTTAATTTCAGGACAACTAATTGTCGTGCAAAGTAACAAAAACTAAAGGTTTTTGTTCATTACTGGTTAGCTCAACAGTGATGTTTCATATGTCAAATGCTTATCTAAAGATGTGAGACATATCAAAGTTAAATAACCTAAAATACGTAGGAAATAAAGTACCGAAACTAAAGCTTACCATGAGATGACTCCACATCCAAAATCAAGTCAAGAGCATAATCATAGTATGGAACTTGACTGCTCAACCCACAGAGATTAAAATCATCCTGGATGTAATCATCATCAACCTCACAAAAGAACTCGTTACCCCTTAAGTTGCAAAACCATGAGATCCAAGAGGTATCATCGCCATCTGATCCACTGACATCGGATTCTTCACTGTCTGTATCAGATTCTTCTGCAATGAGATAAACAGAGAAATTTAAAATGGCAAAATAACTAGCTTAGCATCGTCCTTTTTCTCGACCCAAATTCTCGAAAATAACCCACCTTCATTCCATGAATAAAACTGTGAGCATTTGGTACTAGCATGACAAAGAGAAAGAAAGAGCGATGTATCATTATCCTTCAGACGATTAAATCGTTAAAACAACTTATCTCGGTCGTTTGATACGAAAGAAACAAATGAAGTTTCCCACCAGCTTGTGATAAGGAAAAGAAAGAGGCCATGTGGAATTAAAATGGGGAAAGAGAAAAAAGAAAACCAAAAATTTCTCCTCATTTTCTACTCTCCTATAACAATGTCCATTTCAGAAACCATTTTCTTAAAAGCCTAACCTTAATATGGTCCATTGCCAAACATGCTCCGTCAGCAATACATCTTCTTACAGAAGCAAAACACACGCTTCCTTCATGTAATCATTATTAGCGTTAAAGGCGTTATCACGTTACCATGAATGGAAGCTAGGAAACCGTCTCTCTGAACTGATGTTCCGCAGATACGTGAATCCTTGACATTGAGCAGAAGAATTAGCACTAGGCTAGATTCTGTCATCAAACTGTTCTTCCATCTTCAGTGAACATAATCACAAAGTATCCAATTAACTAGCCCTCAACTCCCCAAAACGGTAACCTGCATTAAAACTTTCTGCAATTGTGGATTCTATTCACTTTCCTCTGGATAAAAGATTCCATCTCAATCTGCTCATCTAGCGTGAATAGGCCAAAGGTTTCTCCTTTCTGTATATCTTCTGCATAATTCTTTTCCAAACTCACGATCCGTTTGCCAACTCGTTCCATTAATAACTTCACAATTAATTTGAAGCATGACTTCACATTAACCACAGTTATACCCTAAAATGACAATAACATCCCTACTTAGCATGTTTTTATCTTCCATAACTCCAACCAGGCCTTATCGTATACATGTGGCATCCTGCTCTACATGTACCCACGCCCCCTGTCCTTCACTATACAGCTGCCCCCCCCCCCCCAAACCTCTTCTCTTCATCGCTCCTCCCACCACTGTGGAGCCCCAGAGCCCAAATCCTTCACCAGCACAGCTCCCTGACACCTCAACAGTTCTCCTATGGCAGGTGGCTACTATCCATCCACATTTCTCTCTCACTCCCTGCTAACTGCCTCGATCGTCCATCTCTGGTTCAAGCTCCCCCAAACCAAACTCTACCCTCAAGCAGGCTGCAACACATCCTTCCCCCACCCAGAAAAAAGAAAGAAAGAAAAAATCCTACAGCCGACCCCCGCCCCACCATTCTCAAGAGCAGATCCCTGCCCATTGGTATCATTTAAAAAAAAAGATATGTAGCGGTGTTAAAGCAGAAGGTCATTAAATATTCCAAGTAAATTTTTTTTTCACAAACGGCAATATAACCTGAAGGGTAAAATCTAGAGTATAGTTGTTTCGAGGAAGCTATGGCTAGCATTCATAAATAGAGGGACACATCCATACATGAATTGTGCTATGTAGACCAGAAACCAAAACGAACTTTTTTCGATTTCATGGCCACCAATCTAGCAAAATAATTCGTAGAGGTGCTACGTTTGAGGCACAGTTACAAGTGAGATGCCTCGTCTGAAAGAAAACCATAAATGAGAAGACCTGCATTATAAGTCCACAAAAAAACAGGTTGCCTTTTAGCCATGGTTCTTGCTCATTCACGGTCACATGCATCTTTCAGCGTAAATTAAACAGAAGTGTAAAGATAACAAAAAATAAAACGTAAAGATCATTTGGTTGTCTGCAGGCACCAGGTAAAGTTGTACTTCATTGGTGGATTCGCTTCACTGGTAAACACCACTGTAGAGAACAAGAATATGAAATAACTGAAAAAAATTGACATGGGAAAGCAACGTTTAGGGTTTCGATATGCATTAACTGCACCAACACTGCAATTTTCTGGCAATGGGCATTCCAAAATCTAGGGTTCTAATATGCATTAACTGTAGTACCACAAATAACGAAACCTGACCCCAGTTTTGTTGAATTATGCGGTGTTCAATTTACTGAAAAAGTGCCAGAAACAAGCATAAAGCCTCAATAAGCAGAATCAAGTCCAGCATGAGTAATAACACAAACCAGAGCACTTATTCTTCGGCCGTTGGTCAGACAGCTTCCCCGCGGAGGTGGACGGAACAGAGAGTCGGTCCCTGTCCTTACTGCTCGTCCCTAACGTCACCTTTGAGGTGGATGGGGATGATCTCTCGAGGTGCTTGTCCAGGGTATCATTTATACGCTTCCGATCAAGAGACCGAATCTCGGACTTCGACACCCCACCTCGATCCCGATACATGTCGTCTTTCCTTATCCTCTTCCTCTTCCCAAGAACACCAGGGCTCCTCCCCTCCACCTCCCCTTCCTCTCAGGTTCTAACCAGCCAGGTGCGGCACGCAGAAAGAAGATATACCTCGACGACCACGAATCCGCTGGCGGAAACAGCCGAAACCATCTCAAGATTTCCCAAGAACTATAACCGCGAAAGGTTCCACAGAGATTCTCAAAACGGAAAACCGGCTTCAACGTGAGATTAGCGGCTAGGGCGGCTGCTGCAGAAGGGAAACTTTAGGGTTTCGTGCAGACCAGGAAGGTGCGGAGACGGAAGGGAACAAGCGGCTTCCTTCTCCCAGCTTCGGCTCTATGGTCCGTCGGAGGAAGCCAAAGTAGCAGGGAGGAGCAGCACGGGGCCCTCTGGAGGGCAGAGAGCGCCGCTGCTCCTGGCGGCGGAACCGAGAAATCGACGGCGAAGGCGCCGACGCAGGGTGATGATATTTTTTTTGCCCCAATCCCGCCGCACAACGTCCGGTCAAAAGCAATCTTTTTCCAGTTAACCCCTTGCTAGTTTTTCAAATTATAGTTTAGTCCCTATAGTATGGTGAACTGCCTCGTCAGTGGTCTGGCCAACACAGTATGCTGGCGCTCCTAATCACAACCCAATTTTTATTTTTATTTTTATTTTGTAACTCGATATCAGACAGCTTCCCATGCGCGACAAAAAATTCTAAAATGTCCCCGACTTTTCCTTCAGGATTAAAAAAACAGCTAAAATATAAAAATTATTAAATACAGTGTAATATATTCAGTCAATAATAGGCTATTCAGAAAGGGAATGAGTAATAAATTATAATAATCCAATAAATCATTATTTACTGAAGAATAAGTATTTTTCACATTAATAGAAAAATGTAGAGAATTTTATTACGTTTTATTAAATTATAATTTCAGTAAATGTTGATATTTATTTACTTAAATTTTCTATTTTTTATTATCCGTGTTTTGGATTTTTTTTAATAATAAGCTAAACAGTCCCTTTAAAATGTACAATAAAATTCCTATAAATGACTGGAAATTATCTCCAATTACTCTACGTTTCTGAAAATATTTAACGAAGTCAATTAAATGATCGTGGTTCTAAAAATGGATATTAATTTAATATTTTATTTTCTCCATAAAAAAATCATTCTTTTTCATGCCGAATTAATAGATAATGGTTACAACGTGGTTACTCGGGTGCAGGGCAGGACGCCATTTCGATGTTTGGGCCATCCCCCCCCCCCAAGTTTACTACATTTATGATTTTGCCCAACTTCCCAGGTTATATCTTATCCTCTTACGTCTTTCGTCCCTTTCAAAGAAGCCCATTATACGAAAACGATACTTTTAGGGTCTGTTTGTCATTATCACTGAAGGTGCATACTGATTAAGAAATTCGGAGCGGACGAGTCGGCACCGGGTCGTGTCCGAGTTGGGCCTTACTGGCGGCGACTCGGCGTCACCGCCTCGCGATTAATAGAAGCTACCCGTCGAGAAGAGCAGAGGTTCAGGTACATGCGTGGAGCAGAGAGAGAGGGGCGGCGATGGAGCGTTCGACCATGGAGGTCATCTCAGAGCGTCTTTCAGGCGTGGAGGATCTCTATTTCCCCCGCTCGACGTTCTCCTCCGGCGAGGCTCCTTCCGACTCCTCCGTCCGCAAGAAGGCACTCCTCGATCTCCTCTCCCGCGACGCGCCGCTCTTCCTCGGTAAGAAGCTTCTCGGGGGACAAAGCTCCCCTTCTTCCCCCTCGCTGTAAGCTTTTGCTTAGGAATTCTCATCTCCGATCACCCTCCTCACTGTAGAACGCTATGGCGGAGAGCTCACGGTGGAGGAGCTCTCGGAGTTCGACGCTCTCAAGCAGGACTACGAGGTGAGTTGGCACTTGAACCGCATCCGGATCTCGAGGAGCCCCACGGCGGAGGAGACGCGGTTGCGGTCCGCGGCGGTGAAGAATCGGCGGCGGGCGTACCTCGAGCAACTCATCCGGGGTGGGGTGTATTTCTCGGAGGAGGCGATGAGGGAGAGGGAACCCTACCTGCACCACGAGTACGTCGGGAGGTTCCAGGATCCGAGTGGGAGGGGGATGTCGCGGCCGGGGGAGCGGTGGTCGGAGACGCTAATGCGGCGATCTGAAGAAGCGATTATAGTGGCGAAAATCAGGACAGAGCAACAGAGGCTGGGTGTCGCCAGGAAGGATTGGATTGGGAACGAGGAGTATCAGGAGGAAGAGGTTGAAGAGGAGGAAGAGGAAGAAGAAGAAGATGAGGAGGAGGAAGAAGAAGAAGAAGAGGAGCAGCAGGAAGAAGAGAAGAAGAAGGAAGAAGAGAAAATAGAAGATGAAGAAGGGGGTGTGACGAGGGAAGAAAGGGACGGACAATCTGAGGTATGCACTTTCTCGTTATTTAATATTCTATCGTATAATAAGATATGGTGAATGACATCTTTTTCTGAATGCTCTTCACGGAATTCCTATTATTTGATGCAAATTTTTTATGTTATGCTACCTTTTTGTGTTTTTTCCTGCTTTCTCTTCTCAAATCTAGTGTCCGCCTTGTTCAACATCGATACCCCAGTGAGGAACCGATTGGAGTTTCACACTACTCAACACAATTTCATCAGACTTGGTTGGATCTCCTCAATAGAGGAAGGAATGCAAGATTTCTTAGATGCTAACCTATCTCCATACTTTCCAAATCCTAGAGAGATGGGAGCTCATTTGTTAATTTATGGTTTATAGCATTGCAAGTTCCTCATCATTGTTTTAGCTTCCCTTTAATCATTCTTATGATTTCCTTCAAATCGGAGGTTGTGGATCAGATATTTTATCAACTTTGTAATCTTCAGTAGACAAGATTTGCAAACCTTTCGAGATCAAATCCTAGAGAGATCGGAGCTCATTTGTTAACTTATGGTTCATAGCATTGCAGGTTCCTCACCATTGTTAAAGCTTCCTTTTAATCGTTCTTATGATTTCCTTGAGATTGGAGGTTGTGGATCAGATATTAGCGGCCATATATTTTATCAACTTTGTAATCATCAATAGACAAGATTAGTAAGCCTTAATAGATAAAAAATAATAGGGATTGGGTTGGCTCCTGGCTCCCTATTTGGACCAGAAATTGAGTGTTCACTATAAAAACGCTGAGGAAAAAGTGAAGAACTGAAGAGAAGAAGAAAGGGAAAAATTAGATAATGGAGAAGAGGGAAAGAGAAGAAAGAATGTGGGAATAAGATTGGGGAACTCTGAAGGAGGAAGAAGGAGAAGAACTGTAAAACCCATATCTTCTACCGGCATTGATCCCCATTTGCAGATTGAAGAGGAAATTGTGGGAGATTCAGCTTACACCAGACAAAGAAAGGAAAAGGGAAGCAGCATCAGCAGCAGCAGAGTGGTGTCTGTCTAGGCGCCCTCCTCCCTCACTCTCCTCCCATCTTCTTCCTCTACTCCAGCCATCTAAAATAAACAAAGTTATAAATTAGCAACCTTTTATACTCATCCATCATTGAATGAGGGATTGCCAGTTCTCTCTCTCTCTCTCTCTCTCTCTCTCTCAAGACCTATTTGTTGAATTGTGTCCAGATGAATGCCAGTGATGATGGGGTGAAGATCGCCGAGCTGCCGGGCGCCTGCCGAGCCGTGTCCACTGTGGAGCTGAGGGATCAGCTGGAACAGTTCACCCACATCATGCACCAAAAGTTCTTAGCGGGAGAAGACTCCGAGTACCTGGACTACTCGAGCATCGACAACAACGAGCGGCTGGATGACCACTGGCTCAAGGAGTCCAACCAGGACGCCGAGGAGAGGTACTTTGCCGAAGATTGACCAGAAATCTTCTCCTTTGCGTGCTTTCTCTCTGTATATTCTCCTCCTGTTTTCCACTTTGAGAAGGTCAATCTCCGCATGGAATCCCGGAATCCCGGAATCCCGGAATCCCGGTTCGGTTTCCCACACTGACCTGGGTCCAGGTTTGTATGATCGTCCCAGCCTGAGCCCACTTTCGGGCTTCTCTTGGGCCCATTCCGGGCTTTTCCCCTGAAGCCCGGCTCAGTTTTCCATCATGAGCAGTTTCCGGGTCCACATAAATTTCCCAGCCTGAGCCCACTTTCGGGCTTTTTCTCTGGCTCGGCTTCCGGGCCTCATTTGTCGGGTTATTTAAATCTTTAAAGGCTTTCGTAGCTATAGTGGTGTCTGTTGATGGGGAAATTATGGGCCTGAGGATATTGGGCTCCGGCCCATTTACAGAGCGTTGAGAACAATCCAGGCTGGCCCAGAAAGTAGATGGACCAAGGATCAATGATATGTCCAGCCCATTTTGGATAGTATTTAGCCCGATCTACCTGGGCGGCCCATTAAATGGCTCAGGCAACGTGATCCGTAGTTAGCCCAACCGGGGAAGTTAATGGGCCCGCCTGGTTCCATGATGTGGCTCATATACGGACCGTGGCGATTTTTTTTAGCGCCATGTGGTCCGCACCCTTGCTTGCAATAGACGTCGAAAACATGGGAGCCCGAATATTCTGACCAACGAACGCACGTGTTCGATGGCGCATTCCAGAAAGCGTGTCGTCGAATGTCCGTCTCCGCGTGCCTAGTAAATGGGAGGGGAGACCTCGTACACTTGCCGCACGTGCGACGTCTCTTCCCCCTCTCTCTCTAGATTTACTGCAAATACAAACTATTCTTCCAAGCCATCTAATTAAGTCAAGAGCCCAATGAGGCGACTAAATGGCCTTCCACATCTGCCAATCGACTCAGGAGAGAGAGAGAGTGGCTGCTATTAGGTGGTCTTCGTCTTCCTGTGACTAAATAAGCCGTACGGCGGGCTTTCTGGCCTCGAGATGCGAGAGGATAATTCTAAGTAATCTCTCTCTCTCTCTCTGTGGCAGGTGAGGTGACGCAGACCTCAAGAAGCGACAGCTTCTCTGTTACGAAGAAGCGTCAGCACAACTGCGTATGAGAGAGACAGAGAGAGATAGAGAGAGAGCGTTTAGGCTTCTTAGGCCCCCAGTCTGTTACCTCCTGCCTTCAAACGCTTCCCTAATCCTCTTGCTAGTTTCTACTTGATTTCTCCAATATCTCTTCCTTCTCCACCTTCTGCTTCTCTTGAATCCTCTCTCTCACTGGTTTCTCTCCCTCCTCACCCCTCTTTCCGGCCGCCCTCATGACCCGCCGCTCGCCTCCGTCCTCTCCTCCTCCCTTCCCTCCGGCGACCGGCGAGAACTGAGAGGAGCCGATCCCCCGCCAGATCCGGCATGAAGTGCTTCTCGTTCTTCAGGGAGAGAACCAGAGGAAGGAGCTCCGCCGCTCCGGCGAAGCTCGCCGCTAAGCCGCCGAGCTATCCTTCCTGTCCGTCGTCTTCTCCGCGGAGCATCTCCGATCTGTACGAGGAGAAGGCGGGGGCCCTGCGCGTCTTCGACCTCTCGGAGCTCCGAGGCGCCACCAACGACTTCAGCCGGCTGCTGAAGATCGGGCAGGGCGGATTTGGGGCCGTCTACAAGGGTTTTATCCGCCCCCCCGGCGGCGCCGGCAACAGAACCACCGTCGCCATCAAGAAGCTCAACTCCAAGGGCCTGCAGGTACGCCACCAACCCTTCATCTTCTAGAATCATTTAGTGTTCTTCCAAACTATCGCCCTGAAGATCGCTCCGCTGAAAACCGACTGCACAGAGTTTTCTAAGGGATCCGATTACTGCGATTTCTTCATATCTGGTTCTCCCTATCTTCCCCCTTGTGCTGCCCAGAATTGCCCTAGAAAAAGAAGAAGAAGCTGCCTGCGGCAGCAACAGTGTGACCCGTGTCGCCATTGCTGCGGCACCAGTCGAGCTCGGGATACAGAGGAAGCAGATGTTGCCTACAACTGATTGTCACGGGGAATGCCCTTCAAGCTAACTAGCTGAACTTGATCAAGGACAGAGATGACTAATCTCTTCTAGCTTTTTCTCCTCCCTTTTTTTCTGTTCTACCTCTTCGATGCATGTAACTAGTAAGCTTCATATCTATAAAAAGTAATATTTGCACAAGTGGGTGTGAAGGATCTTCAAGAACTTGAATGAAAGAATCTACTGTTTTTTTTTCTGATCTGCCTCTTCGATGCATGTAAACTAGTAAGCTTCATTTCCATGAAAAAAGTAATATTTGCACAAAAGAGTGTGAAGGATCTTCAAGAACTTGAATGGAAGAATCTACTGAGTGGGTTTTTTGTGTATGGATCTCCCTTCGAAACCACATCCTGCAGAGTCGATCTATCTATTAAGTTCATCATATATTTGCTGATTCTGTGGACTGAAATGGTGAAATTCGTCTTACAGGGGCATAAACAGTGGTTGACAGAGGTCCAGTTCCTCAGTGTTGTTGACCACCCAAATCTAGTGAAGCTTATCGGCTACTGCGCCGTAGATGGTGAGAAGGAAATCCAGAGGTTGCTGGTCTACGAGTTCATGCCGAATAAGAGCTTGGAGCAGCATCTTTTCAACGGGGCCTATCCTGCTCTGTCATGGGAGAGAAGACTGAAGATTGCCATGGGGGTAGCAGAGGGCTTGAGATACTTGCATGAAGGGTTGGAGATCCAGGTCCTTTTTAAATCTCTCTCACCCACTTCTTTGTTTGACAATGGATGCTATGCTACCTGCATGCTCAGGGTGTATTCAGTACTCTCTCTCTCTCTCTCTCTCTCTCTACTCGGTCTGCACGCTAGACAAGGAAACTGATATCGAATATAAAAGACCAAGATGGAGAAACCAATGTTGGCCAAATCTAACTGTTATGTGTTCATAATAACTGATAGTCTCACTATCAGGCTGTCAATATGACTCACTGTTCATAATGCTCCTAGTAGGCTTGGTTTCTGTTGTCCTGAATGAAAGAGGATGAAATGAATCATAAATTGTGCCTATAGACTTCAGCTTTTGAGATCGAGAGTCTGCAGAGGCTTGCAGGTGAAAATTTTGAACAGTCTAGATAGCCACGATGGAATGATTTTCTCAAAAAGGAAAAATGGTGAGCATTTTTCCTTCAGATACGCCAACAAGAATGCGGTCAGATCTTGAGCATTCAGCAACAAGAACACTATAACCTTACTATTAAGTGATTACCTTGAGGTGGAAAGTTACCAGATCGAACCTGGGTAGATCATCCTTTTGATAGAAGTTGACTGATTCTGGAGAGCCAGTTCCATACGTTTTTTTCTTTTCTCAGCCTGTTCTTCTGCACTTGGCGTGGTTGCATGGGTCATTTCTCATCTGATGTGCTTACTAACCTGTTGAAACTATGCTCTTAACAGGTGATATTTCGAGACTTCAAAGCATCGAATATTCTTCTAGACAAGGAGTTCAACCCCAAACTGTCCGATTTTGGCTTGGCGAGGCAGGGACCTTCGGATGGGCGCAGCCATGTTACCACCGCGGTAGGTACACCTGTGGAGTTCCTACCTGAAGCTAAATTGTGTGATCTCATCCAGAACTATGGAAAATGTTGATTTTTTTTTTAATCTTGATGAACCGTATACGACTTTGCTATATGCTTCTATCGAAGAAGACGCAACCTACTGGAGCAGAAACGTGTTCACTAAGGAAAAGGATCCCAACTTAGTTGGTATATTTATGTTATTATGATGAGGGAAATAAATATATGCAGTGAAATTAATCATCTACTGTGCAATCCACATAAATAAAATATATTGAACTTTGAACAGAAGGCTAGACATGATATCAAAGGACTGAACCTGTGGTTCGACTGTATCATAATATTGGACGAGGCATCAAGGCATTGGGATAGACTCATGCTTTTCAGCCCATCTACTCTTTTGGCATTGACTTAATGAGAAAGTTTTTCTTTATTGCTATAATTGGAAAAATGACGTCTGATATCACTGAAAGCACCTTCTATGACATACTACAGCTATGTCCTTCATCTCATTTCTTCATCTATGGAACTCATTTCCCTCATTATACAAGTAACACCCCATTGAAATGTCCTTCTTGAATTTGTGCTAGTTGATCTAGGGGACCCTTTAGTGCTTCCCTTTTGTATGAGACATGAATCAAATCAAAGACTATGAAAAAAAATATTGGGGCTTATTGTCTTCTGGGATCATTCCTGTGGAGTTAGGCTGGCCAACTTATCTGTTCTAGTACCTGTTACAGGTAGTGGTAACCTGTGGGTGTGGCCCCTAGAATGGCTCGTTAATCTAAGTCACCTTGTTGTGCTGCTGTTTGATATGAGACGTGAATCAAATCAAATACTATGAATTTTTTGGGGGAACTTACTCTTTCTTTTATGAATCACTCCAGTGGAGTTAAATCTCTCATCTTCTGAGTTGTATTGCTTTGTTTCAGGTTGTGGGAACCTATGGATATGCAGCCCCAGACTACATCAAATCAGGCCACCTCACGATCAAAAGTGATGTGTGGAGTTTCGGAGTGGTGCTGTATGAGATTCTCACAGGCCGACGAACACTAGATAAAACCCGCCCTAAACCTGAGCAGAAGCTTCTGGACTGGGTGAAGAAAATCCCCATAGAGAGCAAAAGGTTCAGTGAGATCATGGACCCCAGGCTCAGGAACGAGTACTCGATATCTGCCGCCAGGTTACTCGCCAAGCTGGCCAACTCTTGCCTCCTCAAGAACCCTAAAGACCGTCCCAGCATGTGCGAGGTGCTTGAAACTCTAGCGCAAGCAATCCAGATTACTACTGACGCAGGTTCTCCAACGGAGAATCATTAACTGGGCAGGTCAACGGCTCTGAAACCATCCTGATTCTCTCTGGTGGGTTGTTCTACGATTCCCAAAGTCCACTGCTTTCTTAGGAATGAGGTGGTCTTCCATGCCAGAGTGTGTCAAAAATTGTAAAGATTTGCCTGAACAATGTATCCTGTGAAGATCTTTCATAGTCTTTCTCCATATGAGGGCTATTTCCTTTTATAATAAATGGACATGAAACAGGGGTCCTCAATTAGTGGTACCAAATAATTTGAATACAAAAAAAGTGAGTGACAAAGTTCAATAAGATTCACTGTATTAATTCTAAGAAAAAACTATCGTACGTTCAACCAACCATCCTATCCCTTCAGACAATGCTACTTTTTTTTGGGTGTATTCTCCTCATTTTTATCCTTAAAATAGAAAAATCGAATTTTTGGGCAAAATTTAATAAAGTTGACACGATTTCTTTCCTGTGTGTTTTGAAAGCATAGTATGAACTGAAATAAACAACGCTTCTTCAAACTAATGTGCAAAAAATTATCTTTACTTGATTTAGATAATGGATAAGATAAACCTTCCAACTCACTGCAATGACTTAAAACTAATTTCTACTCGTGTGTATCTGTCCATAAACATTGAAAATTTTGCAACTATCGTCAGGTTTTTCAGTTACCATTCTCATCAACCATCTCATACGTTAGCCGCAAACTTTCTGAGGATAAAGTACGAAATATCATGGCTTTCTTGTCACGGCAGCTGCAGGATGATATTTCACTATGGCTTTCTTATCCAAGCCCTAGGTACCTCAAAAGTTGTGAATATTAAGTAATATTGAGCCCCACCAAAACAAGATAATAAACAATATTAACATTCATGTCCAATCGAGTAGATTAAGGAAAGAAGATATCTTATTCTGCAAGACGAGACGTGGAAATAAAAGAGCAGGAAAACAGAACTGCATAGCGATATGTAATTCGGCAGTCCATAATCCTAATGAAAACAAGTTTCCACCGAAAACCTTCAAAAAGAAAAAGTAAATAAATGCAACTCTATATATCACATTTGAAGGCATAACGAATAAGAAGTAACAATTGCTCTCCTGATAACCTGGAGTCGAGTTCATTTTTCCTTTGATGAAACAAAATGTACGAGTGGACATGCCTAATATGGACCCTGTCTCTTTTGCTTTCATAAACGGTTGCGAGGTACACAGTGGAAAGTTATCTGTTATAAGCAATATCAGAATCATTACCGAAGAAACCCAAAGACTGCTGCAGAACAATGCGAACTCAGCCATATGGCAAGTGTTTGTGGTGTTAAAAAGTTTTCAAATGGATCTCAAAGTTTAACACTGTTCTTTGCAGGGTACTTGAAACCTGGTTTGGAGACTGAGGCACCAGAACCTGGTGGCTGTTTCTGAGAGATGGTAGAACTTATCACATCATGATCCATCTGGTTTCCTCTAATATTACAGCAGCACTCACCAGATCTCAAATTACAAGTAACAACTGACAATCCAAGTGGGATACGCTTTACTGTTGTCTACAAATGCAAGTCGCGCATGAGGGGAAGAAGTTATCAAATTTGCACCATTTGAGGAGGCTCGCCAGAACAATGATCCAGAATTGTGGTGACAACTACGGGTCTATAATGTGATGATCTATTTCGACATATGGAATCAAGTGCAATATACATGAGAGCTTCCAGGAACAAGCTAATTTGTTGATCTGGCCGTGTGGTCTCAGCATGTTCAATACAACGTCTGGCCCAATTTAATATGTTACATGTAGTGATGTCAAAAGGGAATGGTACCTGACTGAGCCTCTGTTCCCACAGCACTGCCCTCTCTGCCAGCCCTTGTCTGCACAAGTGAGAGAGTAGAATATTAACCGTGACAACATTTGGGAAGAAGGCCATCTTGATAAGCTTCCCGGTCATAATAAGTACGCGATCCTGAATAATTTTACAATGCCAGACTTCAGTACATATGCCATTCATCAAAGTATTGTAAGTGACGGTGTTTGGAAGGACGCCTTTGGAAACAATATCATCTATTACTCTCAAGGCTTGGTTCATCTTGCAAGCTGTAGAAAGCCCATGAATCCATATATTATATGTGGTGATATCAGGGTCACAGCCTTCTAATGTCATCTTGGTAATGATATTCAGTGCACTCCTCAGGTCACGCTCCTTACAATATGCACCAACTAAAGTGTTGTATGTAACAACATCAGGTTTTAAGCCACAGGAGTACATGCTCATATAGACATCATTTGCCTTGTCCATTATTTTCTCACCACATAATCCCTTGATGATGATGTTCTTTGTAAAGACATCAGGAGTAAGCCCATTTTCTTTCATCTTCCTCTCCAAATTCCATGCATCAGACAGATTCCCATCTCTTACAAACCCATTCATGAGAGAATTATAAACAAAATTGTTTGGAACTAGTTGCCTCTGGTGCATCTCGAGGAAAGCTTCATATGCCTTGTCCATGGAGCCTGATATACAGAGACCATTAATATAGGCTGAGAAAGCAATGACATCAGGCAATATCCCATAACTCTTCATGCTGTCCCATACTCTACCTGCTCCGTCAGCATCACCCTCTCTGAAGAACCCATCTAAGAGTAGTGTGAATGTAGATTTGTTTATACGACATCCCCTTTCCACCATTTTGTCAAGCAGCTCTCTGGCTTCATTCATTCTACCCTGGTCACACAAGCACATAACTAGAGAGTTACATGTGGATGCTGAAGCTGCAAGACCGAATTTCCTCATGAGGTGGTAGAACTCAAAGGCTTCTTCCTCCAGACCAGCCTTACTGTACGCAGCAAGGACAGCATTGAATGCTACAATGGTCGGCATGATGCCCTCCTCTAGCGCACTGTCAAGAAGCTCCCTAGCTTTACTTAGTTGCCCTTCCCAGCAACATCTTGAGATCACTATATCCAACGCAGAATTCATGGAGAAGTTCTCAACGTTTAGAACACGGTTCATCACTCTCTCACCCTCCCTCCGAAACTTGAGGTCCCCTGCTGTGAGAATGTTGAAGGTGTAGCAATCAGGAGACAACCCTTTGGCCATCATCTCCTCATACACTGAGAAGGCCCTGTCAACTTGTCCGGCTTTGACATATCCATCCATCAAAACATTGAATGTGATCCTGTTCAAGCCAGCGCCCTGTTTGGGAATTTCGTCGAAGAGCCTCTGTGCATCTCCCATTCTCCCTTCTCTGCACAAGACATTAATCAGGATATTGAAAGTGACGACACTGGGAGAACAGCCTTCCTCGTGCATCATGCGGAGAAGCCCAAATGCGTCCGATGATCGACCGTACATGCAATGAGCCTTGATCACGATGTTGAAGCTACAGACGTCGGGTTGCCGGTGGAATTTGTGCATTATCTTCAAGAGATTCTCTGCGATACGGACGTCTCCCCTCAGGCAGAACCCTAGAATCATGTCGTTGAAGCATCGCACACTCGGCCATGGCCCTTCACGCATCAACTCTTTGAACAGCTTCCATATGCTTCTGAGCTGACACTTCTGAAACAAGAGCTTTGTGAGAGAGCTCAAAGCTCCCTGGCTCGGCTGAAGCCCCTTATTCCTAATCTTCCCCAACACCTCCATTGCCTCCAATACCATGTCGCATTTCACGAAGGCCCTGAGGAACAGATTGAGGGTCGCGTATTTCGAGGAGCCGAACGCGTCGTCTTCCAAGGCGAGATCCACCAGCGGGAGGCCGCGCGGGGAATACATCCTCCTGATCACGCAGGAGAGGATCTCCTCGGCGAGCGGTTTCAGGGAGCGGGAGCCATCGCCGCCGAGGTCTTCGGTGAGCAGGAGGCGGACGACGGAGCAGCAAGCACGGGCCGTGCAAGCCGACCTGTTGCGGAGCGCGTAGCCGAAGAACGCTACGGCGACACGGTGATCGGCGAAGGAACCCAAAATCCTGGCCAGATGGAGGGGATGGAAGCCGAGGGAGAAGCTTCCTAGGGCAGGGAGCCATCCCGGTGTCTTGATGGCCTTGGCTAGACCGACGAGCACCGCTCGCCGCTGGTGATTCAAGAGCGACGGCTGCGGCAAGTCTCCCCCGGAAGGAAAGAACTGGCCGAGGAGGAGATCGGAGGCCTGAGGTGCGGAGGTAGATAGGTCTCTGAAGCTGTAGACCACCGGAACTCGGGATAGGAAGCTGGGAAGAAGCAGTCTTCGAGGTGAGCCTTGAAGGCCGGTGAAGCGGGGAACCTGTCGCAGTACAGCGGTGACCATTGACGGGCGGCGGTGGGCTGGCCGCTGCCGTCGGCATTGGCGCCGCTCAGGAGCTCTGGTACGGCGCCGCCACCGTTCCCTCCCTCCCTCTCTCTCTCGGGTGTGTTACTGACCAGATAAAGTTCAGGCACCGACGGTAACTTTAGGGTAAGGGGGAATTGCCCGGTTTTTTTTTCCCGACTAGGCCTTGAAAACTGGTTTTATTCCGTTTTAACCCCTGAAAAAAAAAAAACCTCTTTCAAAAGTATCCTCAGAGTATGTACAAATTATCTGGGGCCCAATGTAGGTATCTTGGAGGCCCAATAAGGGTCCAGCTCAGGTATCCACACCTAGTGCGCCTCGGATCCCATCCATAAATGGGCCTTTTCCTCCATATTGATTATTTTTTAATTAATAAAATTTGAAAAAATATCAAGGGTAGATCAAAAATATTTGCACTTTTAAAACATTCAAGCAACTTGAGGGGCTTTAAGTATTAAAATATATTTTTCTATATTTAAATATTAATATTTCATACTTTAAAAACAGGACACTGTTCAAAAAGTTTACAAGTGGAGCCCATTTTGGGGCTTTTGCACAGGCCTAGCCTCTGGGCCGGCCCGATGAGGTCCACTGGCATAGTGCTGATTGAATACACTCACTCGCGGTGAAGTTATCTGCATAAATCCAACTGTTCGACTCCCTATTTGAAGTCTCTCATTCTTCTTGCCGGCGAGCGGCGAACTGATGGAGAAGAAGCTGACACTGGTGCAGACAGTATTCACGGCGGGAGTCTTCTCCGCCGTGTCGTTCTGGTAGAGCTCGAGAACCGTCTCGAGGATTGGTGCCGATCTTAGGGTTTCGGTTTCCATCTAGTATTCGTTCGTTTACTCGTCTGGAATTGAGCCTGTAGGTACGGATTCATGTTCGGGAGGGAGTCTGCCCGTAAGGAACTTGGGGGCCTGATCGAAGACCTCCGACGAGGTGACGATCCCAGCGTCGTGGAAGGTGCTCCCCATTCTGAGCATTGATCCTGCTCCCGATGGTGAGGTGAGGAATGCGATCCTCTGGAGTTGGTTGATGCTGCGAATTTTCATGGGTCCGGGAGTCGTCAAGGGTTTTCCCTTCTCTGAAGTTTGTGTGGAATTCACATCTACGTGTTCACAAGATCTTTGATAATAGGGGAAGTATGAGATATCACTGGAAGCGTGGGATAATCTTCTGTAGTTATTTCAATTCATCGGTTGGAAGATGGATGGCATCGTTTAGATTTGATGGCCATTATTATGCACGTGCATTATCATTCAATTTCTTTTTTTGATCAAGTAATAGTCGCCGTTGTATTAATTTTGTTTCTGATTGCTTCTGTTTCCTGTTTGCAATTTCTCCAGTGAGATGAACAATTTTTACTCCTACTTTCTATCCAAAAAGGAAAATACCTAAAACAGTGCTAATTTTTCTTCACAAAACTGCCGTTGAGATTAATAAATGGTCTGTTGCATCAGAGACCTGAAATGAAGCATGATTGTCAACTTTTTATGAAGGGGAAAAGCTCCCAATACAGAACTTTGTACTGGGAAAATGAAAATAGGTATTGCAGAGCGCCCATATTTTGTTGCAAGGTGTGAATGCTCACATGAAAAACACTTGAAACATAGTTTTTTACCCCCAATTTTTACTCTCAATAACAGGAAGAGGGTGCTGAATTATTTTGTCCATCTACGGCATCAATGAACTTTAGGAAGCTTAATCAACAGAGAATTTTAGAGTCATAGAGAATGAACATGCCATTCAGTATCTTGGTCCGCGCATGGAGATTTTGTCTTGCACATATGTTCCCAAGGTGACAATGGGAGATAGACCCATAACTGCGGAAGATTAATGGATTGGGAATGGATAATTTGAGGCCGCCATGAAACTCTTCCTGGAGTTTTTGATAAGAAGACAGGAGATGGTCCTGCCACTTAGTGGTGTGATTGAAGTTTCAGTTTCCAACAATGATCGTGGGAAACCTCTAAACTACCAGCATGTTTGGAATTACCCAAAGGGATTTAATTATATCGGAGAGACTATTTGAACTCGCTCTTATCAATCAACTGTCTTGTTCATGATCTTTAGGCAAAGGATTTTTGTTTCTACCACTAAAAAGTGCACTGGGGAGAAGAAGAAAAAAGAAAAAGTCACAAGACCAAATGAGGTGTATCTATTGGCATATGCATCTATCTACCCTTGCAGATAAGATCAATCAAATCATGCTGAAGATTTGATTTATTGAAAACTTCATATCTTATGCTTTTCAGTATTTTGATCGGTTTGAAACTTCCAAAAAATGATGTTCGTTCCAAAATCCTTCAAAATCGTTGGACTAGTCATTTGACTTGTGGGTCTTAGACGTCCCAATGCTACTAATTTAAGGTTTCTTGAAGTGTCCTCTTGATCTTAGACCGTAATTAAGCATAACCAATGGTTTTCTCATGATGGAGAAGTAAAAGAACTTAGGCAATCGGCAATCCTGATTATGGAAATCGGTATGATCATGTAACGATTGAAATTGAGGCAACTTTACTCTTCTGATTCTAAAGACATTTATGGCCATTTAGGTATATTTTGCGTCATGTTTATGAACAACAATGAAGATGAGAGAACATGACAGGTGAAGGTTGAGATATCAAGCAGTTTCATTGACAATATGAACTGGATAATCTGCCTTGTGGATTCAGATAAAAATGAACGAGATGGCTGCAAGGATTCATCATTGCTGTTAGAAAAGTTTTGCTTTTTTTATTGGCTCGTTTTTAATCCAGTATATTCTCCAGATCAATTATATATCTGTAAGAATATATTTCAGAGCATTATTGGATTGTTGGATTATTAGGTTTACAACCAAAGAAAGGATATGGCTCCATTTCTCAGGGGTTCATCGTCTGAAGCTGGATTGAATCGTTTGACCATCTGGGCTCAGAACTTATAATCGGGATTTCAATCAACCCTATGTTTAAAAGTATATATATATTTTTCTTTAATATATTTATACAATCTTTTGTTTTCTCTTGCAGCTGGCGAACGCATGGTGTGGATGGAGAGAAAGGCGGTGTGTTTGATGCTCAGTACGTTAGTCAATGGTTGGGGATCTTTCCGGGCTGGGACCGGGCCTCGCCAGGCCCGGCCCGAGGCCCGGAGAAAAACCTTTGCAACTGGGCCAGAATTATAACCTCAACCATTCACAACGAGGGCCTGCATTTAATAATCAAAATAATCATATTTTTAATTTTGCATATTTTTGTTGGGATGGTATCAAATGAGAAAAATACGCCAAAAAATACGTAATTTTTGGGTGACGGTGCTCGAAATGAGAGAGAGAGTGAGAGAGTGAGAGAGAATCTTGAGGGAGTTAATGCAATTATTTAATTTGTATTAATTTCTTGGGTATGTATGGAATCTTCGTGCGTTACGAATCCTTAAACCCCGCTAATGACGTTTACGTGATGCATTAATTCTGCCTTGATACGCATCGATGGGAAAGGAAGAGAGCGACACCAGATGGACGACTGATGATGTGACCCTAATTTATTTGTCGTCATGTGGTGCAGGCTGGGGTCAGGGACTCTCATATTTCGCACCTTCCGCGTGCAAATCGTTGCGCTCGGCTTCTTCGCCATGGGATGGATGGAGGATACAGTCACCGGAGTTACTCCTATAGGGTTGCTTCCACCTCATCAGCCCCCGGACTAGTCAAGGCTCTCACGGGGGACCGCGAGGGGTGACCATAACTCTGAACGCCCACGTGTCCTAGAAACGGTGGGCGTACACGTCGCCCATTAAGTAATAACCATCAGATTCTGATCCAACGGTTAAATAATAAGCAGAGATAGAAAGGTCATATACGCTTCCGAATCGAGCGTTCATCGTCCCGTCGTCGCATCTCCTGGTATATAAAGCCGGCGAGGTGGCTAGACTTAGACGACGGCAACCTCAGTCAGAGTCGCTGAAACAAGAGAGAGAGAGAGAGAGAGAGATCGATGGCATCTGCTCGGAGAATTTCTCGGCGTCCCCCTAAGGCGTGGCTGTGGGTGGGTCTCGTGGCGGCTGTATTACTGATCTGCTCATTCCCTGCTTCTTGTGGGGCGGAGGAAACAGCGGCTGATGAGGAGACATCTTTCGTCCTCACCCTTGACTCTTCCAACTTCTCCGAGACCGTAGAGAAGCATAAGTTCATTGTCGTGGAGTTCTACGCTCCCTGGTGAGTCGCTGTTCGTGATTATCAACCTCCCTGCTGATTATAGTGCCCTGTGTTTGCAGTCTCGGTAGATCGCCGGTTTGATCATCGGTTTTCCTCTCTTCGCACACCCCGGATCTACTCGGATCTGTTTTAGTTTCTTGTCAGACTTGGATATCCGTGTTTGAATTTTGCATCTCTTGCCTGATTTATACGTACTGTTTTCACATCAACTGAGAATCTGTTAATGAATTGGGGAGATTGACTGGTCATAGACTTTTTTATTCCGTAACTTGTTTCTTCGTTGATCTGCGGTCTTCTTTTTCTTCACGTTTTTCATTCTGCATCGATGAACGATTCCGTAACTAAGCTGATGAATAACTTGCCTTTTGAAGCAAAACATATGCATGATGTTTGGGTATTCAGAACGCCTTTTTCCTCTTTTTTTGAAGGCCATTTATTTTGTGTATCGAAAGATAAATTTTCTTCCTTGAGTTAATTGGCATGAACATTTTTACCGTTTGTGTTTGTTTTGCATATGTTTCGAATTATATGCTTTCACGGTCAGAAAACCCACATAAAATGTTTCTTTTGTCGGCATCCAGATTATAAAGCTTACTGCAGGCATATACATATTTTGACGATAACAGCCCATTTTTGCTTACTATTTACTTTCATTTGAGTAACAACATGGCCGTGAAAATTGTTATAGGATAGTACTTCAAATGAGGAATTTTCCTGTTTGCCACAACATAAGAAGCTTTACGTGCACGTTTCTCTAAATATTTGTTTCTTCTACAGGTGTGGACACTGCAAGAAACTTGCTCCCGAGGTAACAAATATTCTGATGCAAAATCTCCATCAAATCAAGTCATATTTCGAGATTTGCGCATCTTTGACAGTTATTCGACCAATAACGTCAGCACTTTATTCCTCCATGTGATGTTTGGCTATTCCTTTTGTCCTGCAGTATGAGAAGGCTGCGGCTATACTAAATACCCATGATTATCCGATCGCTCTTGCAAAGGTTGATGCCAACGAAGAGTCTAACAAAGGACTTGCCTCCAAGTACGAGGTTAAGGGATTTCCCACGCTTATTATATTGAGAAATGAAGGGAAAACCATCCAAGAGTACAAGGGCCCTCGAGATGCTGAAGGAATAGTTGCTTATTTGAAGAAACAAGCTGGTCCACCATCCAGTGAACTTAAATCTTCTGATGATGTTGGGAATCTCTTTAATGACAAGAAAGTCTACATTGTGAGATCACGATTTTCTTATCTTCATTCAATTTTCATGTGACCAATTTGTGGTTCTTCACATCCCTGACTTCACTAAGTTTCTATGTAGGTGGGAGTCTTCTCTGAATTCTCTGGGGAAGAATTTGAAACCTACATCACTGTTGCTGACAAGTTGCGATCAGATTATGACTTTGGTCATACATTGGATGCAAAAATTCTTCCTAGAGGAGATTCTACAGTAGCAAAACCCATCATTAGATTATTCAAGCCATTTGATGAACGCTTTATAGATTTCAAGGTTTCGTTTTACCCTCATTTCTAATTTCTTTAAATCATTTATTTGTATCAAAATTAAATCTCCCTTCTCCCTGATTTATACGCAGGATTTTCATGCTGATGCTATAGAGCAATTCATTGAGGAATCAAGTCTGCCTCTTGTGACTTTGTTTAACAAAGACCCTGACAATCACCCTTTTGTCATAAAATTCTTCAACAAAGATAATTCCAAGGTAATGCCTATTTATATTTGGACGAGTTTTTCACCTTATTCTGTCTATCTGATAATGTGCGAGTTGCTATAGAAAACATATGAAAAGCAAGTAAACATGTGAAGAGGTCAAATTATTGTTGTTTTATTGTTGGGTCAATTTATTGCTGATTGAAATAATATGATTCCATTTCATTGGTTTTTTATCCCATACAAATGTGATGAATAACATTATCTAACCCTGTGATTTCATGCATATTCGTCTCATGGTAATTGTTTTTGGTGCTCGAATGGCCAGGCTTTGCTCTTCTTGAATTTTAGCAGTGAGCAGTTTGAAGCATTCAAATCTGCTTATACTGGTGTTGCTGGAGATTATAAGGGAAAGAACATTAGCTTTTTGATGGGTGACCTTGATGCTAGTCAAGGTGCTTTCCAGGTTATCTCCTACTTACTCTTCATATGTTTTCTATACCCTAACTTGCCATCAGTTTCGTGTGTGGCCTCTTATGTTGACGGTTTCCTGCAGTACTTTGGCCTTAGGGAAGACCAGGCGCCTCTCATTATTGTACAGGATAACGATGGGAAAAAATATCTCAAAGAACATCTGGAGCCTCTTCAGGTTGCATCCTGGATAAAGGATTATATGGTAAATATCTGTTTGACATATTTTTTTGGAGCTCTGTACCCACATAATATTGTTGAGAAGAAAATGCTCCGGCCAAATATGACATTTGGTAACTGGGGGAACATGATGGCATCAAATCTCTCATAACGTAAACATGTATCTGCAGGAGGGTAATGTAAAGCCCTTCAAAAAGTCAGAGCCCATCCCCGAAGTGAACAATAAACCAGTTAAGGTCGTTGTGGCTGACAGCCTGCAAGACGTGGTCTTCAACTCCGGGAAGAACGGTTTGTTCTGAGACCTATCTATGACTAATTTTTACCTTTTTCAATGAATTTTGGACTATTCCACCTTGAAGATCCTAGGGTCTTTTCTATTACTGTAGCCGAATTTCTGAATGGACTTGATATTCATTGTCATCAGTTGGGTGGATCCGTTGGGTGAATGCAATGCAAAACCTCAGAAACATTGCTCAGATCTATGTAGAGATGTAGACATCTGCATGCAAGAAGCCTTCTCTCTCTATCTCATCATGTTTCTTTACAGACATTTAATTTATCTTGAAGTCGGGGCATGAATGAATTGGCACATGGTGATTGTTGATACTAGTTCCTGGTATTTAACCTTGTCTGATATACTTTATGTTGGCAGCCGGCATAGTTACCTGATATAAGACCCACTTGGGCCTTTTTCTTTTATGTACATGTTATGATTGAGATGTTAGAACTGACAGAGATTTCTCTTCAGTGTATGCCCTCTTGTTGCCTAAATTAATTTCTGATAGGCTCATGATCTTCATATGCAGTCCTGCTTGAGTTTTATGCTCCATGGTGTGGGCATTGCCAGAAGCTTGCTCCAATCTTAGAAGAAGTAGCTGTGTCTCTTCAGAGTGATTCCGATGTGATCATCGCAAAAATGGTAACCGTCCATAATAATCCCATGTTGATATATTATCAATGAAAGTTGTGACTAGAAGGGTGCCTGATTTGATTTTGATTGGATGGCTCAATAATTCCATCAACGGTATCAGAACCAGTGGTTGTTCTTGAGCCAAATGCAACCCAGTTACATTGTCCCCGTTACAAAGCTTGAAAGCCCTTGAACTCTCTCTCTCTCTCTATATATATATATATCAATATATCCATCTATCTATCTCTCTCCCTCTCTCTCTCTCTCTCTCTCTCTCTCTCTCTCTCTCTCTCTCTCTCTCTCTCTTCTATGCTACCCATCGCTTTATTCCCCTTCTGGTGACCCATCCTTGCTAATCCATTCAATTGAATCTCTCCATTTTTCTCCTACCGGCTGAACAGTTTATATCCTCCACTTTCCATTTACAGGATGCAACTGCTAATGACATACCAAGTGGCTTCGAGGTCCAGGGCTACCCAACCCTCTATTTCAGGTCCTCAAGTGGAAATCTTTTGACCTATGAAGGGGACCGGACAAAGGACGACATCGTCTCCTTCATCCAGAAGAATAAGGGTGCACCAGCACAAGATGATTCAACGAAGGACGAACTATAGAGGTTGGTAATTTCTATTCTTTGACCCTATTTCATTTATTCTTAAATAGGTTCTTATTATCCCCCATCGATGGAATTCTTACTTATTTTACTTTATTTATTGCGGAAGAGAATATGAGTTTTTTGCTTATTTTACTTTCTCTATCTTTTATCATATTTTCCAATTTTTAAATAATCCCATTTTCCCATCATCATAATTTTTTGTAATCTTTATTTTTATTTTTATTTTTTTTTGCAGAAAAAAAATATGTGCGCCCGCTGGTCGTTTTCCAAGGTTTTAAATTAACTAAATGGAGGGATTTGCAGTTTTTATTTTGGAGTTATTCTGTCTGCTTATGTTAGCCAGGTTTTGAGGGCCATGGACAGGCCCATTTGAAAGATTCTCTCTCTCTCTCTCTCTCTCTCTCTCTCTCTCTCTCTCTCTCTCTCTCTAAAGCATAGACATGTCATCCTAAAGTTCACACTTCTCCTCTCTAAAGTGGGTAAGGCCAACCTTAATGCATTCAATAGTAATCATATCTTTAAAGATATCTCATAGGTTGCTCTATCTAGAGGTTGCAATCAATGGTTGACTCATTTGTGTGATGGCTAAATATGGGCTAAATAGTAGCATCTTGATTTGGAACTAAGATTGTCAAGATAAGATAATCCTATGAAGGCTGTTGACTTGATGAAATGTAGTATGACCAGTGGAATGCATAGAACTCAACTGCAATTTGGGTTATATTGATTGTTGTCAGCAATGTAGCTACAAAACAATCCAAGGAATGTCAATAAAACTTTTCTCTATGATACTAGGGAGCTTGGGAAGAAGCACCATTATATTCTGAACTAAAGGAGACAAGCATGAGGTGTTAGTAACCCATGCCGCCAAGTGAGCCCATGGTGTTATACATGGTGTACATAGCAAGTGCACATGCAATAGTGACATGCATGGTGATGAAGGCCAATGTACCATTAGAGCTCTAATTGAGTGTGGTACATCTCTTCGGAGAGTATCAACTTTTTCACTTGGTGATGAAGCCCATGGTGTGATTATTGGAGATCTTCTAACTCAACTTTCACTTGGACACAAGATAGACCACAAAATTGAGCTCATCCTGGGTATGCACCTATCAATGCATGCCATATAACATGTCATTGGGATACCTGAAATTATGTCAACAATTAAGAGGGATGTTAGAGATGGAACACATTTGCACCATTGGCACTATTGATTATGTTGTTGTCAGCATCAAATGACATAATCCTAAGAGAGACCTATGCCACACCACTTGATGACTAGGAGGCATCATACATATTGCAGATAATTGACTACACATGGCATACCACTATTGGGTGGAGGATGAGCATGTCTATGTTTGTGGGCAATGACAGTATGTCAAACAAGAGGATGGCAATGGTGATGCCTTCTGAGTGAGACACAATGTGTTGCATGCTCAATAACTTATAAATATATGATGGTATGTATTACTTTCCAGCAAGTTGTATTAGCTCATCATTAATTAAGATGTTGAATCTAGTATCTGAGCTTACTCTAATAAGAAAAAGAACATGTCAAGATAACCTATTACTTCATCATTGAACTACTGAAGGTATGTCACATACATCTTTACTAACAACTTATGTCACACAATTTTGCTATAACTTTGATTGAAGTCTGACAATTAAAAAATTTCCATTTTAACAAAGTAACAACTATTGACCTCATTGGAGGTTGTGAAGTAGTTCAGGCTTACACACTATCTATTAGTGCATATATTCACATGCACTTGTCAAAAGCATAGATGAGAAGCAGTTTACACAAGTGGCATAAGAGATGAAGAAAAAGCACATAGAGTCTAATGTTAGCCTACAACCTCAATGTGTCAAGAAGAGTAGTAATTAACCTAATTTTCTATGTATCACTTGATTGATGCATGGTAGAAAGAGGATGTACAGTGAAATTGTCCTTAGTCAGCACCACTAATAGTGTATGACTAATTCATTGAGAAAGTAAAAGCCATCTTTCAACATGTGAAAAAATAATTGAAGTGGACAATTTAGGACACAATATCACATCTACTTCTTTGTTAAGTGATGAGATAGACCCACATAGGATTGCATTGTGAGAATATGACATTGACTTGTGATAGTTTGAGGACCTAATTGACAAGATAAATACTTTGATGAACACCATCAAAGGAAGATGTTAGATTCGTTGTGCGATGATAGATGTAATACTGACTCTATCTGAAATTATTTGATTATGGGTCAAATTCTATAGTAGAGAAGCATTGTGTGTGTAAGACCCTTTCAAAGATGTAAAGGCGTGTAGAGATGTAACACGTAGGATAATCTAGGGGAGAATGGGACCCAAGGATGGCAAATTCATCGCATGCCTGAAATCACACTGGAATTCAACTAAAATAGGTAAGAGCGCCTAAAACATAGTAAATAAGAGAAAAATAAAGGGCAATACAATGGGAAATAAGAGAAATAGGTATGGGAACCTGAAGCAACCTAAAATTTCCACTTTAATTAGAAATGAAAGTCAATACAATGGGGACGAGCTCTATAATTGCCATGAGCAGAAGAGCTACATGAAATGAGAAATGAAAGGAGAGAGAGAGAGAGAGAGAGAGAGAGAGAGAGAGAGAGAGAGAGAGAGAGGAATGGAAGAGAAAAGGAAAACCCTTAACACAGCAAGGGAATTAAGACGAATAAGTGCTGAATAAAAAATAAGATTGGGTAAGCATCACATCTTTTTTTTCCTCCTTTTTTCTACCCTTCTTCTAGTGCTGGAGTCCTCTTATCTTCGCCTCTATGATGGTATAATTTTGCTATGGCCCGTCTCTCACAATCCTGGAATACAAAAAAACACAGCCCGGAAATTTTGAGAAAAAAATAGTTGAAATGGCCCAATCTGAAACTGCGCCACTGTGAGAGAGTGATATAAATAGAGAGAGAGAGAGAAAGAGAGAGAGAGAGAGAGAGAGAGAGAGAGAGAGGAGTTCAGGGGCACCTTGAACATGTTAAGATAGAAGGGTTTATCTGGGTTCATCCTTTTCAGCTTCAGATATGTGTATGCAAAGCTTAGCTGATCACGAGGAGTGAATCGATCGACCTCATTGAACCAGAGACAGGAGAACAAGTTTGACATAGGTGTGTGCGCTCTCATGATGAAAGATCCCTCAGGAACATCTACATCAAAAGGGGAAATATCAGGATATTTAGAGCAGTAAAAAAGCACATGTATGCATAGTTATGCATATACACCAAATAATACAATAAGATAGGTAAGGTCAACATATTTACATCAATCATGGAGCATATATTTGTGCATTAACATGACGAAAATTAGGGGCATTTTGTACAGATAGGGAGCAATTGGTTGTGGTTCGATTTTCACCAAATAAGACTAATTTTTGAGGAAAAATCTGATATTGAAAGCAATAACAGAGCATATATATATGTATATATGAAGCTGATGATGAAAGTTCCGGATATTTCATACAGCTTGGGAGTAATTTGTTGGGGTCTGAGGCGTTGAATTTTCTCAATCCGTCGGCCTGGTAAAACGCAAACTGTTGGTCTATGACTGTGTGGTTGTACTTGTTGAGCTTCTTGTTCTGCATCACCTCATCCCACACGCAATGGCGATCATAGTGGTTGGAGATGGCATATTCGTACCCTTTTCGCCAGAGGAAATACTCAAGGAGAAGCTGGGGATCGCTGTTCAACCGCAGCTTGCTGTCCAGCCAGATTGAATACCTGTCCATTTCAAATGAGCAACTTCAGATGGGTCCTCAGAATCGTCAGACAAAATTATAGCTCTGAGGTTATTGCGATGAATCTACGATAAAAAAGATGTAAAATAAAAGTTAAAAATTGGGAGATATGAGTTATGTAGGCAATGAAGATATGATACCTTGCAGTAGGGAATAGACGATGAGATAGAAACTTTGGAATTTTTCCAACCCTTCGCATATCGGTGAAAGGTAAGTTTTTGACAAGAACGATCTTCCACAGACCGAAAAACCCCATTCCATCTGGCTTTTGGCCCTCGTCAGATAGCGTCTTCAGGGTAATCTCATCCACAAACATTACAAAACAGACATGTTTCCTCGATGAACGTTTGATCTGCAGTTGACAAGAACATAAACTAAAGATCATCCAATTCAAGATGGCTTCTAATCATGACTCAAAAAAAATAGATGCTGCTGCTGCTGCTGCTGCTGCTGCTGCTGATGATGATGATGATGATGATGATGATGATGATGATACTGAGCGTATGGGCCAATTTCCCTGTCTCAAAATAAGTTTTCTAGAAAAAGTTGCAAAGTTTGCTTGCTACATTGATCCTGAAAAGTGTGGGGAAGATGAAGAAAACATGGATCTGGGGACAAATCTTTCACTCACTGAGAAGTGAAAACCTGCGACTATATCTGCCTGAAGATGCATATTAAGGGTGGGTGCCTTTCTCTTCGTCCAATTAGGGGAAGGTTCCTCATTGCAGCATCCCTTTCTTCACTTTCCCACAGCTATCGAGGAGACACATATTGGGATAACCTCTGGTTCATAAGATCCTTTTTGGTTTTATAAGATGTAGCTTTAGTTTACAGTTCTCATTCAAAGAAAGCAGCAAATCAAGGGTTTTCATTTCTCCCTTTCTCAAATGGATTGATTCAACAAATACAACCCACCTGATCCTGATACAGACCGCAACAGATCAAGATCTAGTTCTGACTCCAAGGATTGACCATGAAGTGGCTGGAAGTAGCCCGAGGTAAAATGTTAAGGCTGTGGATTAACAGTGCCCCTCCAGATGGGAGAAAATATATACTGGCCAAAACATGATTAGGCAGAAGTTCTAATTGGATCAGCTAAAAATTATGCATATTCGTGCCAATGATTGATTGAAGGAAACCTTTTCCAGTCAAATATTTTCCACCATTAAAAATTACCATCAGTCTCCAAAAATGAATTTTTTTTGAATGTTTTCACCAGAGAAATAATTTAAAAGGCATTTTAATTTAGGAATGGGATATAAAAGAAGGCAAAAATATCATGGATGGGTTGACCAAAATATGATCTGGAGATGCCAAAAGTATAAAATAACTTTAAGAAAATGGCGGATGGATTGAAAAAAAGTATCAAATGAAGATTCAAAGAAAACCAAGTGATGGATTTCAATGCTACTAATACTGTTCACACACGGGATCATGTGAAAAAGCAATCAGATAATTTACCATTCTGTTGTTTGGTGCCCTCAATCGATCTGAATTTCCAAAAATGCAAGAGGACACAGCTATATGGCAACTGGCCATGAACTTAGCATCATCCTCTGCCAAGTCGAACCCAGTGGTTGGAGATCCTTTGGGACCTTTAACAAAACCACAATTAAGCTTTTGATCACGGACATAGAAAGACTTCTCCCTCTCTTGGAGGCTCTGATGCCCAGAAAATCTGGGTTCCCAGCCGTCTACTCTGCTGGGCCTCTCCTCTACATCTGTGTACTGTAATGAAAATCTTGAAAACTTTTTATTCTCTAAGGGCTCCACAAGTAAATCCGTCGAATTTAAGAATTTCATTTCACACCCTGCAGAAAATTTAAGAAGAAAACAATGGCATCAAATAAAAGCAGTCTAGTAAGATAAGAAAACCATAAAAAATGCCTCCAGATCCTCCATTTCCTCTCAATTCCCCCATATAACAGCATTATATGACCGAAATAAGAAATCCAACAATAATGCCATCAACCCGCCAACAGAAACAAAAAGGCTGGTGATTATGTCATCAGCGCAGCTTAGGCTATCAATGGTTCTATAACTGGAAAGGATCAATGGGTAAACAGCTGCATTTTTCTCCGTGGTCTGTGGCATGAAGCACATAAGCTACAGAAAGAAATCGGGAGAATAGAGCTTTAATGGCAATGATCATAATGATAGATACGGAGAAAGCAAAGTTCTGAATCATAGAAGATTCTGATGATATTAACTAGAACGATGAAAAAGATCCTGACGTGTCTAGAGTGACCTAAGGAGATAATTATTCCAAAAATGAACCATAAAAATGATTGAGAAGTATCAGTTTGATCCCCTGAAGGAAAACATAAAACAAGAGATTCAAAAGGATTGGATCGATAAATATAATCAGTTACATCACTAGATCTCTAACAAAAGCCTTTTTTTGCCATAAATGTTGTCAGGCATCATAAGAATTTTGATAGATTAAATTCTCCAACCATGGAAGTAATTTGAATAAAATATTTAATATGATCAGATTCTTGGTCTTCACACTTTTCCTTTTCTTTGGTTCGTAGAAAAACTCCCCTCCCTGCTAGACAACCACCCTACCTGGGGGTTATCATCTCATTAGTTTCGCAAGAAGGCAATTCTATCTCCAATCCTTGGAAAAATCTAATGTAATCATAGTCATGCTTTAATCACAGAGGCCAATCATAACTAAAATCCTGGATCATAGGAATGATGACATTTTATTTTTCTCAATTTGATCAATACATACAGAAACATTTGGCTCAAGTATGCTAACTACCCCGCTCATACTTTTGGCTAACTCCAGGAATACCATTGCTCTCATTTTCTTCTAGATTTTGCAAGAGACCATGTTTCTAGCCCATCCGAGAATAATCCAAAGATGAATTCACCAGATCATAACATTAAAAATAATTGTGATATAAATATCTTTTCAGCAAATTCTGCAGAAGGTACGGGATCTTAACATTAAAAATAATAGTCAGATTAATTACGATATGTATGCATATTTGCTACCTGAAAATCTGCGACGTTTTGGGCTTCCTCTGGCACCACTCATCTTCTTCCCAGATCTGGATGATTTTAACACCTGAAGACCAGTGCGTGCATTTCCTGTGGCACTCTTGCTGGCCTTGTTCTTGGAAGAACGCTTGATCCCTTGCCGCGAGGAGACCCTCGGAGGATGTCCACTGTCATGATCATGAGGGTGCCCCCCCCCGTTTTCGGGTTCTACCTCCTCCATCTCAAAACCATCATCATATTCATCGCCAGAGCTCGTTTCCTCACCTGGGTTCCCTTCCTCTGCAGATTCGTTGGACCTCTTCAGAGACTCCTCAAACATCTCCTCGTACTCTTTAAGCTCTGTGCGCCCAGCTTCATTGTACAGTCCTCTGCCGCTGCTCTTTTTGTGGTCGAAAGCCCCTTCTTGCTCCTCCCCTGCAGCCGAGTCCTCTTCCGTTCTCCTCCCCTCCTCATCCGCCGCTGCATTCGAGAGCTCTGAGGAGTCCTCGTCGTACTCCTCGTCCCTCCGCCTGTCATCTCGGTCCCAGTACCTCGAATCGCCGCCGACCATGGTGGAGCCCTTGCCGAATCTGAGCTCCTTGAATGCCATGGAGCGGTTCAGTCTCGGCCGAAGATCAGACCCACTTTCTTGATTCGTCTCGTTGTCCAGCTCCCCATCCTCGGTCAACCTTCCCTGCACTTCTGAGGAAGCAACCTCATCTCAACGTCAACGTCAAAGACTAAACAACCGCAGAATTCGACGTCCCTCGATGCTCAGTTCAACGAAGAAAACCCAAATCAACGCCCGCTCATACGTCAGATGCCGTAAACTTGACAAGAAAAAATGAACTGGGTAGGGACGGAGGAAGGTGTGGAGAGAGAAACAGAGAGAGAGAGGGGGGGAAGCATTGGTACCTCTGTCGCGGAAGAGGAAATGGAGGACGGAGACAGAGATAAGGAGGGTGAGGGCGAGGATCATAGCGATGGCGAAAACGGAGACCCTCCGCTGGCCGCCCCCCTTCTGGCCGGGCCGGCGGGTCCTGCCGCCGCCGTGCCGTTGGGGGATCCTGATGCTGACCTGGTCAGCGCCGCCATCCCCGCCGCCATCTCCGTGCAGAAAATCGAGGGTGGATCGGCCTGCAACTCTCTCCGTCCCCGATTGCCTGAGCTGGGCCATCCCGACATTCTTCTCCTCCCCTCCCCAGTCACTAGAAGATCACCGCCCCCGCAAAACCATTCTCCGGCGATCTCCTCCACGATCCGCCGCCTCCGTCCCCCCCACCGACCACTGTAACACCCCGCTGGTTATATCAACACTCCCTCGGAAAACACACTCGGGGCTACCCAAGCAAAGACACTTGGAGGATCAGAAGAGATACAGACGAGAAGAAGAAGAAGAAGAAGAAGAGGAAGAGGGGAGGAGGGGGAGTGGGGAGGACATGGGAGGGCTTCGTGGGGGGTGGGGCAGGGGTGCTGAGCGGATCGCTCTGCGGGGTGGCCGTGTAAAAATGGAATCTTTCTGCTGCGCCCGTTGTCTTAGCTATCCATGACGCCCATCTAACCATTCCAAAGTCTCCCCGGGGAGTTCCACTTTAGATCGTCTTCGTGTGGGCCCCATGATTGCTACCCTTCACCCATGACTATCATTCCCGATTAACGCCGCCTCCGGGCCGACTAACTCCGGGCCCGGCCCGGCCCAATCAGGGCCACCACCATCCTTCTCTCTCTCTTTCTCTCTTCTCCTCAATCAGCCCCGCTTTTAGTCACTTCTGATGTATACATCTCACCTCACCTCATTTAGGTGAGAGATAGGACTCCCTCCTCTCTCTCTCTCTCTCTCTCTCCTCCTTTCTCTCTCTACTCATTCACATTTATTGATAAAGCACATAAATTTTATAAATTATTTTCCCTCTTAGATGTAATTATTACCCACGATTATTCTCATCATAATCCTCAATTTAATATACTTAATAAGGGTAATTTTTATTATTTAAATTTATTGTCCAATGAGGGGCGGAGCTATCTGCAAATGGGCCCCGAACTAGACGCCTACGAAGAGCCCAACTGTACAAATGGACCCAGTTTGACCCATGCTGGCCAAATATTAATTATGGGCCGGGGGCGACAAGGAACCGAGAGCGATGTCTCACCGGTTCGTAGGTTAGACCGAACCGGTCTGGTCCAAAAAAATCTCTGACTCGGCCGGTCGAACCGATATTTGGCTCTTCTCACTCTCCCCCGCATTCTTTCTCTCCCTTCCTTTCTCTCCTCCGTCTCTTCCCTTCTCTCGGCGACCAGGTAATTCCCCAGCTTCCAAGCGTCTTCCATCCCGACCAGAATCCGAAGAGGGAGTGCGGGAGGTACGTGGGTGGAGTGGCGGCACGGTGCCGCTGACAGTGGGCGTTTGAGGGTAAACGGAGGTGGCCGGCGGCAGTCGGCGTCGCCACAGGTGTGAGAGCGGCGGTGGTTGTTGGCGTGAAAACCCTTGAGGATCATAGGGCTCAGATACTATAACAGTCGGACGGGCTGTAAAACCGGACCAGATAGTACGGAGTTAGGGGCCCTAGGCCTGGGCCTGGGTCCTGAAATATATTTCCCATCTCGTGCTAGACTTCACAAGGACCGGGGCAGGCTATTGATTAATGCCCCTACTTGGAACCTTGATGCCTACTCTTTTCTCTTGTAGATTGTATAAATACCAATGGTCTTATTTTTCTGTCCTCTCTACCAGGCTTTCGAATGGATCTTCGATTTGACAGCTCATTTAAAGATTTGGATAAGCAAGCTTCCCATGTTTTCCGTGATTTCATGACAAGGTATTCTTAATTTTGGAAGACATTTTTTTCTGAATATTGATTTCTTTATAATATGATGTTTAATAAACCGTTTTTTGGCCAGTGATGATGTGTCTTTTGCTGCGTTACGGATTCTCTATTATAATAGCTTTCAGCAGTGCAATCCAGATCTAATATGAGATCATTTGCGTTCATCTGGCATCCTTTTTGAGCCACCCCTATAATTCCCCAAAGTTTCATTCTCTTATCTGTTTAAAGAAAAAGAGTCTGGTACTAAAGCCAGCAAGCGGTGGTCTCCTTGCAGTTTAATCGCTGATAAAAAAATGTTTTTGGATCTTTAATTTGTCCTGCCTATTTACTACAGCTTCTATGTTGAACCTGAGATCCACCATTTTAGTTTTTAGTCCCGGATAAACTCATCTCATTGATTTTCTTTGTGCCACTAAAATTAAGTTAGTAGATGGGCATAGAGACCATTGTTTTATGGTCATATTTATTTTCATCAACCTGTCATATGTTTCTAAAAAAGCTCAGCCATCCTATGGATCCAGGATTGCGAAGATCGATGAGCTGAGGAGCATAGGATATCAACTGCTTGTGGAGTTCCATCGAGAGCTTGGTTTGTCCTTTTTAGTTTGTTTGCTTTGCACTTTATCCTATACGGTATATTACCAAGGGAAGAGCAGCATTTATATGCAATAATTTTAATCCCAAAATAAGCTCCTTTATCCATTTTAGCTTCTATCTGAATCCTTTATAGACGTCAGATTTGAAATGTGTACAATGATGATGCAGGTTGTAAAAAAAAAAGCATTTTTTCAAACTTGAAGTCCAAAGGGAAAACAGAAGAGTATGAAATCTAATTTGTGACGACACTACCAGGCTCGAATGAATATAACATAAGCAAAAATCATTTAAAAATAATCAGTTAATGAGTAGCTAAAGATTAACTTGCTCATTGCTCATGAGTAGCTAAAATGGAGTTTCTACTTATTTTGTGCTTAAATCCGGTGCAATCAGCGGTGCCACTCTCAATGCTTTGAAGATCTGATACTTCTCTCTTAGAAGTTTCCTTTCTAGTTGATTGACCTTTGTTTAAGAGGGCAACTTCCAATCGTCTTAACAAATTCCTTTTTAGTTGATTGACTCTTCTTTAAAGGGTCATTTTTTTCTTTGTCTTGAGAAACTCAATTTTCTATTTCTTCAGGGTTTCTCATCAGCTAGGTTCTACACTCTCCTATAAACGGACCTTGGCTCTCATTGGAGACACTTTTTGCATGAATTATAAATTCAAATCAAATATAGTCCTTTCCTCTGTACTTTGTTCCATTTTTTTTCTCGATGCTGATACATTCACTTCGCTTCGGAACAACTTCTTTGATCGAGATAGTATGGTTTTATTCTAAGGGTGTTACTCAGTGCCTCATGTTCAAATATATTCATGTCGTTGGTTTAAAATAAAGATGGCGTTTTGCTATTTCTCATCACCCGATGGCACTTTCTTTCTTCACTTCCTATCTCGTTCCACCTAGGCCAGAAACTCTCATGAAGGGATTCTTTCATTTCCTAATATGTATAGAGGCCGTCATGAATGATTGTAGTCATAAAAAAATGAGGAGATAATCATATAATTAATATCTGAGTTCTGATCTGTGCGCTCTCTTTTGATTCTTTGGTTGACCGTTTCCTGGGGCTCTCGTTTGCTATTCTTCACACCGCACTATAACTGTGTGTTTCCTGTAACAGATCAAACGAACTACTCTTTCAAAAACCAAATATATCTTGTCAACATATTCAAGAGCTTTTGAAATGCTCCTTGAATAGATGGCTTTATTCTCTTTGCTAAAGCTCGGAAAATCTGTTTCAATACCATGCTCCACCTTTTTTCTTCACGTCTCTAGATGCAGCAATTTTTCCAAAAATCTGCTTACTGTTGTGTCAGCACATTCTTCCCAGTTCTCTTTATTAGTGATGCAATGATACGTGCCATGTTTGATAAGAAAATAATAGACTGGCTTATACATACTTTTGACAGAATATTCCATGGTTTTCTCACATAAATCTTACATAACATAGAAAGGAAAAATAATATTCAGTGGGAAGGGTAATAAGATGAGTTGGTAATCTATACAAATACTGAGTTGGAGACCTGAAAAATTGATTACATTGGGATGTATAATATGTAGGTGATTCTTAGAATCTCTGTTTATTCATTCTAACATTTTCAATAAAATTGTTGAATATTTTTTGTTTTCATTATACTTCTTTATAAAACTTGCCTTGTAGAAACAAGTTTTTTCTCCATAGTGCCAAAAACAGCCCTTCTATGTACATAGAAATTGTTTCATCAACTTTTTACTTAAAAGCTGTAGTAATACATCTGCTTTGACTCAGGATTTTTTAGAAGACCTCCTCTAGAGAAAGAATCTAAGGTGGTTCAGAATGTCATCAAGGGTAACCAAACTTGTGGATTGAAGACATATATTGAAGCGGGATGCAGACATCCTTATATGGATGCACGAAACATACGCAAGTGTAAGTACTCCTAAGCGGAAGAAGTTATGAAAAATTGTGTGTTTAATCTGCATAAAAAATTGTCTAGATGATGACATGTCTAGAGAAGTCGAATACTTTTGTTTTTGTTTTTTATTTCTGGAACATTTTCTTGTCTTGAAACACGGGAAATTTGTCACATTTTACAGTGTGATTCTTTGTGGTCTTCTTGAAGCACAAGTTAGTATAAGTTTGGAAGAGTTATACCGGTTCAGTTGCAATCAAGGAACTTTCTTAAAGTTTTCTTGTAGAAAGCACAGTCGAATGGTTAATCGTCTTACATACTACTATCTTTTTTGTTGATGAAAGTCTTGTTTTGACATATGTTAATTTTCGTTCATGAAATGGTTCTGATATTTTATGTAGCTGATTCTTGATTAAACAATGCACTTGGTGCGTTTATGATGTTTTTTAATTTTATTTTACAAATAATGACCTGATTTTTTAAAATGGTGTTTGATTGTCTCCATGGATCTGTCTGCGGCAGTAAATTTGTGCCAGCAGGGACTTCAGGGTCACTTGAATAAAGGTAAGTTTTTCTCTTTCCCTTCTTGACAGTGAAGACAAGCTAAGTTTCGATCCCAGAAATGTCATTATTTGAAACTATTCCTTGTTGAGTTGCTCATGCTTATTTGACGACTGCACTCCTTTTAAGGCCATTTTCTTAAAAAATTGATGGGTACCATAAATATGTATAATACATTAAAAATATGATGATAAGTCAATTTCAACTGCGTAATTTAATTAAATTTCTGTACAAACTGTTAGTCCTTTTTCCAAGACATTTATGACTGAGCCTATGTATTTTCTTGTTTGTTTCAACCTATGCTATTGCTATCAATTAAATACATCTTATGAAGGGTTCAAACTTATTATGGTTGCGGTGCGCTCCACTTTAAATGAAACTTCACCTTACGGAGCCAAGATTAGCAAAGTTCTTCTAACACGCCCCCCCGCCCTACGCCCCCCTCCCCCCCACAGCACACCCCTCCAAATAATGGCAAGCATCTATTGATGATTTGCATGTTATTTTTTCCTTTACATGTACTAGGTGGATCTGTGAAGTACCTGGTTTGGAGATCTAGAGCATTGTGATATGGGCTTGTTGTTCGTTTAGAGAAATATTTGAAGTCAAAATTAATCGTGACATGGGCTTGTTGTTCGAGATCTAGAGCATTGTGAAGAAAACTTTTCTATCACCACAATAATATTGGTTGTTTAGGCAGCTATTCTTTACGTTCAATCTGCGAACTATAGAACAGAGATACCCTTGCTCTCAGGTTTGATAGAAATTCTGATTGTTTTCTTCTATTCCGTGAATGTGGATTATTTCCTACTTTTTTCAGTGAAACCTCTTCTCGATGAACTTGGATCTCTATTAGAGGACGGTCTTGCTACAATGCAAGCTGTAAATCGGAACTCTTTACGCGTCCTTGACAAATATTTTGCTGCCAACCGTATAAATCAAGAGGTAGATTGACCTTTATGGTTGTAGAAAATTCTTTTTTCTTCATTCTTGTATCTCTCGGATGAAACTCTTTATGCATATTTTATGAATATGTGCTACCCTTTGAATTTCAACTTAAAAACTCTTTACGGTAGAAAACCCAAGTGACAGAAAACCATGAGGTTTTCTTCTTTTCTGCTAACGGGGTAGGAATGGGTGGGTTTATCTTCTTTTAGATCAGGGAAAAATGAAAATAATGCCGATCAACTGTGGTTTGCAGCTGTGTGGCCATTTCCCCATCATTTGGAACATCGATAAGTATATCAAATTGCAAATTACTCTGAATTATTGACGGCTATTTCACCATCCGCGTGGTGTGTTTGGTGTATCTGGAGCCTTTTCTCTCTCTAGATGAATGGGTTCATTTTGGTTCAGTATGCCTGATTAGATACTAACTACTTTTGGTTTAATTAATCTAAATCATTTTAGAAAATACGGATCTCATTGTTAATTGCGTGTGCTTTGAAGATAATCTTACCATGTCCAAGACGGGCACTGTTGCAAGGAAACAAAGTCGAAAATGCTGTCTCAGATTTAATTGAAACGGATTGAGACTGATCTGGCCCTGAGATCTTGTTCGTAGCCTTCATTAGTCTAAGATAATTATCGGCCTGAGAGTTCTTTTTACAGGAGGGATCGGAGATTGGGGATTATCAAGCTGAATGGTCCTGGGAAGAAACTGGAGCCCTACTTCCTTCTGTTGAGAGTCTTCTCCTTACTTCAATATTGATGAGGGCTACATACAGCATGCTGAAATGTGACTACGAAATGCAGGTAACGCAGAATCATGAGATGTTTATGGTCCTTGATGGGCTTCCGAATCATCGTAACCAGTGCTAACATCATAGAAACTGCTATTTTAGGAAAGGATTATACTCTCTTTAGGTTTCAGCTCATCACTGGAGGAGCTGGAAGGCTACTGTCTCATGTGGGATCTGAGGCCATTCATAGATGACGATATGATGCAGCATTGCTGGAGATTAATTCCCCAGACATGTGCTCCTAAATGAGGGAGTGGAGATTCAATGGCGGATTGCAGGAGCGGATTGGAAGGAATTTCAATGGCGCCAGTTCTTGGTGATCAGAAATCTTCAACAAGATGAACCACTTTTCTCATCATAAATGCGAGTGGATGAATTATTCATGAGTCAATATTTCTTCTTGCAGTGCCCTCAAAGTGCATCAGCAATGATTCAAGCTACTGAGATGTGATTCCTTGGATGGCCTTGAATCGGCATCGGAAGCAGGAGAATGTGATCCTCCTTTTCATCGTCTGTCAATCATATCCCATCTACCTCCTGGGTCGAACCTAAGCTTAGGGTTTTGACCTCCACATCTTGATATGGAGGTGATGATGGGGAAGACCATGTGGGGGAGGGGGGGGGTTGACTGCAGTGGTTCCATTAGCTAGAAAAGTCAAAGGGATCCTTGCCCCACTGCGATGGGCTTGTCTTCTGTCAGAATTTTCCGTTTATGTAAAAAAGTTCTTGGCTTTATCTCGTGTTCCTTTGCATGCACCTCCTGGGTCAAACCTAAGCTTAGGGTTTTGACCTCCACATTTTGATATGTACGTGATGATGGGGAAGACCATGTGGGGGTTTGACTGCATTGGTTCGATTAGCCAGCAAAGTCAAAGGGATCCTTGCCCACTGCGATGGGCTGCTCTTCTGTCAGAATTTTCCGTTTATGTAAAAAGGAACTTGGTTTTATCTCGTGTTCCTTTGCATGCACCTCCTGGGTCAAACCTAAGATTAGGGTTTTGACCTCCACACCTTGATATGCAGGTGATGACGGGGAAGACCAGGTGGAGGGTTGGCTGCATTGGTTCGATTAGCCAGTAAAGTCAAAGGGCTCCTTGCCCACCGGGATGGGGTTGTCTTCTGCCAGAGTTTTCCGTTTATGTAAAAAAGACCTTGGCTTTATCTCGTTTTCCTTTGCATGCACCCGCATCTCTCTTTCTCTCTCTCTAAACCCATAAATGGGTGGGGGAGGTGGAGGACGATGGCGGGAAGAAGATGGAGCAGGGGAGAGGGCGGAGGAAGAGGAAGCAATCCGTGGACTGGTCAGGCCTCCCCAGTTCCGCCCTCTTCTCCATCCTGCAGCGCCTCACCGTCTTCAGGGACTTCTTCGCCTTCGGCGGGGTCTGTAGGGCATGGCGTTCCATCTCCAACCCCGTCCTGGCGAATCTCATGGCGTCCCAGCCGCCTCTGCTCTGCTCCGCCGGCGGCCACCACTTCTACAGCTTCTCCCAGGACAGATTCCACCGGAGCAACCTCCCCGGGTTGCGCCGGAAAAGCTCCGTGGTCCTCGGCTTCTCCCATGGTTACCTGATTCTAGGGCACAGCGGCCCCCGCCGGAAGATATGGCTCGCCAATCCCTTCACCGGAAAGGAGATCACCTTCCTCCCGCCGATCCCCTGCTCCTGCTCTGTGGAGTGGGCCGCCATGACTGCTCCTCCAGATCTTCCACAGTCTCTGATCATGGCGTGGTGCCACCACACCATCATCTACTGCCGTCCCGGGAATCTCAGCTGGTCCATCTACTGGTGCGAGACGGAGGAAGAGAGAGCTTGCAGTCGATGCCCGGTGGTTCTAAAGGGGGCAGTCTACGGGCGGAGTACTCTCAGCGGGAAGCTGCTGAAATTTGAATTCCTTCCCGGGCCTAGAGTTTCCCGACTGGGGGCGAAGGATCTTCTTCCGGGAAGTTCCAGCGTCTGGTTGGCCATCTCCGGAGGAGAGATCATGGCAGTTTTAGGTGGATCTGCAGACGGCTTTGTGGTCTACCGGCTGGATCATGGAGAATGGGCGAGGGTGGAAGACCTTGGAGATCGAGCGATCTTCATCACTCCCACTGGATCTGGTACTACAGACGAGTGCCCTAGTAAATGGGGAGGGGAGGGGAACTGCATCTATTACCATCTTCCCCTAGAGCGGGGAGTGAAGGTCTTCCGCATGGGAGGAGGCTCCGACTCTGAGAGGGTTTCTCTTCCGAGTTCAAGCTCCCGCCATGGATTATCCTGGTCCATCTGGGTTCTGCCTGGTCTGTGCTGCTGAGGAAGCTCTCGGTCCTCCCGGTTGGACACTGCAAGTGGATGGGTTCGATGAAGGCAAGGCTAATGAGCTTCGTCACCGTCGGCGTGTTCTTCGGGAACCCTAATCTCCTTCTGCATCCCTCAGTCCTGCTCAGTGGAACAGGTAACAGATAGAACGCAGGGTTTCTTGATTAAACAAGCTCGCTTCTTCTTCACGCAAGTGAATCATCAACTTTGGAGGAGGGTTTGTTCTTCATTTTTTTCTTTTCTTTCTCTGGTGAAAATACTTCGAAGAAAGAAACAAATAACCACTGCGTGATTATGAAAAGAAGAAAGAACCAGATTTTGAACATAGAGAGAGAGAGAGAGAGAGAGTAATAGTAAAAGTTTTTTTGTGCCCATTTTCAAGGGATCACTACCAAGTCCCTGGCCACCCCCCCTGATCTCAGAGCGGATTCAAGCCATTGGCACAAGTCTGGGTGGTGTTTTATGCATTCCGTGTCGCCGCAGCACGCATGGGAGAGCGTCGAGGCACGCATGACGAAGGTATGTGTGTACATAATTGCGGCGTGGGGCGCGTGGTTATCTAGGATGGCACGGCATGGCCCCGCACGAACCTCACTCTCAGCGTAGGTATAAGATGGCATGACATGGCGTGCATGGATGGGCATCGCGCACATGCAAGTGCATGGTCGCACGGTAGCAGCACAACAGCGACACATATGATCAGCATGTCAATGGGTGCAAATCTATGCGGCACAACAGTTAGAACGTTGCCACAGGCAAGTGGCAACATTCTATGAGATATGGATGAAGGTCATGCTTGCTAGCCTGTGAGGCCTTTGTTTACCAACCAAGAGTGCTTAGATTATATACCCATCTTTCAACCAACAAGACTTACGAATAGACTAGTTACTCTCGTTATAGTTATTGCATCAGACATGAGACATGGGTTAGGCGAAGATAGTACCATTAGGTACTTGCTTCTCTGATTTATTGAAAGAATCTCTAGAAGTGTGGGAGCACAAGAAGCAATTCACTATATTCTTTAGATATTGAAAACTTGTCCGATGAGGAAAAGCTGCTTAACTTCATGGCATGACTGCAGATATGGGGGTGTGCAGACAATTGTGATAATGGCTGATGATGCCCTCATTGGCTATAGGACCTCTTGCTCGCTGAGTCACCAAACAATGGGATGGATAGAGGTCAATGACAACCACCAGCCATGGCCCAATGGGGGCTAAACAGGACCCAAGTCTATTTTGACATGACAAGACCGAACGAAGAGAACGTGCTTCACTTGTGGCTATTGTTGGGGGTTACACAGTGGAAGTCTGATGTAAAATGAAACAGGAGAGAGGGAGAAGAAGAGAATAGAGAGAACAAAGAACACACTCAATTTATATCATTAATAAAAACCACTTACGTCCACAATTGCACATAGATCAAATTTTCTTATCATCCATCATAGCCCATTGGATGCCAAAATGTCTTTACATGTCTTGATCACATGAGATGGCAACAACCCTCCTAAACACCAGAATTAAATTAAAAATCTATGAAGATAAAGGACAAGTATGTCGATCGTGTGTCAGAAAATATGAACATATGTGACACAAATGAACATATGCTAACATGTACTAGCACATGAGATGCAACTGTTGGAAGGTGAAATGTCTCGCCTAACCCACTCTCCCCACTATATATCTATAAATAGAAGAACCCTGACAATGTTCCAAGGCTATTTGTTGATTCATCCCTCTACTGTACTTCTTGGTTGTGAAGTAGAGTGCCTTCCCCTTATTCTTGTGTGCTTGTGCAAAGTCCCTAGGGAGGCTATTTGGAGTCAGGACTTACGGCAACCTGTGTGAAACTCTAATTTACACTGTAGAAAAAAAAAGAAAAAAAAAGAAAAAAAAAGATTTATATTGGTTTCTAACGAGATTTTCAAGGCTGTCATATGGGTAAAATTAATATCACAGAAGTAAAGAATGATATTCTTAGTATTAAATATTACATTAATATCATTCGAAAGATTACTACATAAAGTATGGTAAATCAAAGTATACCATGTTTGCAAGGTTCCTATGCAAAAGGAAAGTTCCCTGCACTTTGGATTTGGCCACTAGTCACGTCATGAAGTGATGGTGAAACAATCGACATCTTTACAGGCTCAGAGAGCCGTTCTCCCGTTGAATACACGCTCCTCTCTCCAAAGTCGTTAATGAGACGTCTTTAGAGGGTTTATCTGTCCATCAAAATCATGTACAGATTCTGCGGATGATTTCTCTTCGGCTTTCTCTGCCCTCCGGCTGCTGCCAGGCTCCCGGGCTTCTTCTGGTGGCTCTGAAACCCTAATGGGCCTCCAGTTGGAGTCCTCCCGGGGCTGTCGCAGGGCGACGAAATGCAGAGCCTCACTTTGGACTGGGTAAACGTAGCATGACCAGGGATACGAGTCTGGGGCAGCCCACGCCATCTGTTCCTCAAAGGGAGCTTCCTCAGAGAGGCTTCTGCTCACGCAGTACACGGATTCCGGTCTGGGCTCTTCGAAGCCCGCCACTGCAACACACCCAGCGGAAACGAACCCCTCTGGAGGTCTTGGACTCCAAATCGACAGAGGGGTGACATAATCTTCAGCGCAGTTTCTCCAAACCTGTGGACTCATGGGAAAAGGCATGCCGTTATATGTATGCACCATTCCTTGCCAAAAATACACACAATTGGTCATTTTGAGTGGCTAATTTGGAATTGGGCCAGGCCAGAGATTGCTGGTTTGTGGTAGTTCTTGGCGGTGAATGGATTTAGATGCTCAGGTTTGGTAAAGGTTAGGTCAAAGAATGGACTAGCCAGAATCTTTGGGCAGCAGAGCTGTTTTCCAGAGATAGAAAGAGGGTAGTCATTGCTCTGTGCTCCAGGGTGAGAAAGTAGCTGTTCCTCTTAATCTGAGAAGGGTCTCTTCGAACCTTTAATAACCATGAAAGTCAGTCAATTTCAATGCCTGGATTACAGAGTTGTATCCTTTAGTTCTAAGGAATCATGGTTTCCTTCACCTTCAATAGTCTGGAGATACGTGTTCATTAATTACCCTCCATTGGCCGATTTGAATCTTATGAAATCTCTTTCACAAAGAAAAGAGTATTCAATTTTCATTTGATTTTTCAGGTGCTGTGAGGGGTGGTCTATCAATCAAGATGATAACATATCCCAAAAAAAAAAAAAGTGGCTTGGAATTGAAATGCGAATATAGCAAAAAACCATTCAACTCGAATAACTTTTACTCTAGAAGTCATCAACTGAAGCAATTCAAAACAAGCAGAATATTCATTGTTTTTCGACCTAGATTACTTAGCTGAGATGCCGGTAGACAGAAAAAAGCGCACTGATCATGTGCTGACGTACTGCTTTCTCGTTTTATATATCTAGTTCAGAGTTCTTCCACATGGTATTAGCTTATATTGTGAAGTATCAATCAGACGATTCAGACTGGGAAAGCCATGATTCTCAGGAGGAAGTTATGCAAAGACATAATATGAGGAGCCAAAGACTAGGATTGTTACCAGGTCATAACCCATAGGCTCAGCAAAGTTCCCTTCTGAATCTCTGTATACTGCAGCAACGGTTGGTGGATGGATTCCGGCCCGGGCTATATCACCAATAGGGACATACCTATTTGAAAATTAGTCGCCCATGTCAGAAGATCTACATGATTAGTAAGTAATCTTACGATATATTGCGAACCAGAACAACGATAATGCTCCCTTAAGAATGGTCGCGTATTAGCTAAAGTAGAAATAAAGTTGCCACTCTAAATACGAGCCTACTACACTCATGGGCAACTGGTTTTGAGCTGTGTGTGGCATGATAACTGTAACGCGGTATTACAGTTCATGATCGCCTATGGGCTGAATGCATGACACATTTCAATGAATTGGCTTGCAACTGAGCGGGAGTGCTTAAGAATATTCCCACATTAGCTGTTATATAAATAAACCTGTGATCATAAGCATGGGCCTACTCCATCCATTTCCAATTGGTTTTCAGTTGGATGGCCCAATAACCCTAACATGTACTTGGAAATATGGATTTCTAAATGCGGACAAAAGGTTGTAGAAATAGCTCATTACCCATCAGGGCAAACTGGCCTCCAGAGAGTGCAAACCATAGCATCATCCGCGACCTACAGGAGCATGGAATTGTTGGTAATTTCATTAAAGGCAAGACTGAAAACTCTTGAGGATTTTGACAGAGCACCTGTTTTGGGTATAATATGCACCGGACCTGTGAGTCCCTCTCACTGCTCCATATCTTCTGGAAGTTCACAACGTGCTTCACAAACCTCCTCTCATCGAGGAAAGAACTAGAGGAGACAAGTCTCCTAGTCTTGACCGCAGATTTGATTCGTCTCTCAGAGTCCCCACCGGTTGATTCATCCCACGCAAATTGCACATATCTCTGGCTTGAAGGAACCTATAGTAGATCATGTCACAGACTGTTTTGTCGGAACAGGGAAGACCCTTTTAGACAACACTAAATTTGATAAATTGGGAATGGATAAAGCATAACCGACCCTCAGTGTTAGGGTTTTCATGTCCAGCTGATGGGCTTTCCATGTCTTGTGGATCGCCGAACAGATCCTGACAGCCTGAGGGTCTTGATCGTCCTCGATGTCAAAGCTGCACTTAACAAGCCGCACAAAACTCTCTGACTTTCTGAAGTTTTTGAGATGAATGATCAGGTGTGATGGTTTTGGGCAGCCGGCTTTTGCCAACTCCAAGGCCAGGAGTTCTTCCCACTGCACATCCCAGATTATCTTGCAGGGCCTTCTGTCCATCTTCTCTGGATCCAGACACTGAAGTGATGGGGAATCAGATGGAGTTAAATCGGAGTGATGGATGGAATCAAAACTAGGATAACCATTATCTTACCAATAATAGCATGACACGTTTGTTTGTGATGAGAAGGATCCTTTGATGAGGCAAAAGGAAGTGATCTTCATAGAAGTCAGACCAGGCGTACTTTGACGGCTCCTTGAATAAATCAGTGCAACCGAGGTGCCTACTGGTCTCAGCAAGGTACAGGATCATCTAGGAAGAGCATAGACATACAGTGGTTAAGTGGAATTTTTTCACTAGTACCCAAGACAAAATCTTGTCTCTTGTGCATAGACATACTCTAGCGCATAGGCATTCTTTTTTTATCAGTCTAAATAAGAATATAAGATTTAAATCGTAATCTTTTACTAATGCTTTAGCAAAAAGTTGTCTTCAGTGCATAATCTCTTATACTCAAAAAAAGAATTAGGCATTTCAATTTGAAGTTTATCATAATACTTGGTAAAAATCTTGCCTTGAACACATTTTTTTTATCAGTCTAAGAAATAATAGAACGCGTGGAACAAAATAATACCTGGCCGGTTGCTTCTCTTTCAGAGTACTCTGCAAGTAAACCATTGGCACGAATAGCACGAGGGTTTCTGATTCTTTCTGAAGCAGATCTGTTACTCAAGAACTCTAGGCATCTGGTGAAGCTAGCACCAATCCCATCAACAGTCAATGAAACAAAATCCAGCGCACCACTAACCGGTTGGACGACAACACCTAGAACGGCCCGCAAGAGGCCCTGAGGAAGTCCCAGTACACCATGCTCTCTTGCACTTTCCACAGGTTTTTTTATGACGCCAGAGAACCCAAAAGCCACACTCTGTGCCAGAGCTTCTGTCCCTTGGATGATTCCATCACCAACACCAGTAATTCTCCTTGACCAAACCTTAAAGAAAACATGAGAAGAGTCAGATAAAATTGTTCACAGGGTTATGCCACATTTTTAGGTTTGGGAATCACTGAATTATCAGGAAGAATGATTTATCATGGGTTTATTGCTAATATGATCTGAAATAATTCTAAAATATGAAAAAATTTAATGGTGACTTAAAAAACAAATTAACAAGTACAAACTTCTTTAACAGGGCTTGCCATGTTTCTGAGTTGTTCAATACCTGACTCAAATACCAACATAATGTACATGAGAGATGGGAAATGATTACCTGCTTTGAACGTAACTGCAAGAACTGTACGTCTGTCGAGAGCTCAGCAAAACCTTTGCTAAGTGATGCCAAAGTTGACTTCGTCATGCCAAGAACATCAACCGAAAGTATTAGATGTAGAGGGTTGTGGATGAGGTCCCTCTTAACACGATTGATAATGGCGGGAACGATTGCACTTTGGCGCATGAACCTGTTGTGATGCATGACTTTCCTAAGACGGATCTGAAGACCAGGATAAAAAAATAAGTCAAGCTTGGAGGTGCATATATTAGTCTATCGTTTTAACAGCATGGCTGGACATTGTTTCTAAATATTGGAAATCTCTTGTCCGGTGAATTGACAGAAATCTGTTTCTGTGCGAGTTAAACGAGACATTAAAGTTGATGAAACAACCAAAGAACTGAAAATAGTACAATACTGATACAGGGGTAAGTTTCCTTCTGTTTAAATAAAGCATATACTGACGCTTAAAGAAGATCCATGGTGGTTTTCAATTTTGGACGCAGGAAATTATTAAACAACTTTCCTCACAATTAGCCTTAAAAACCACGTTCAGCCTGTGAAGAGGGAAGATGGTAGTAACCTGGATTTTGAAAGCGCTTCCAACAGCAGATAATATTGGACTCCACACGCCAAGGACACCATGTGGTCTTTGGGTTGGTGCCGTCTCTAGTGACACCTTGAATCTCATCTCTGAGACATCTATTTGGCTGAAAGGAAATAAAAAGGGAGGCAAGTCAAGATCGGAGTGTCGCTAAAAGGAATTACAACTCTTTAACATCTCGATTACAGAAGCCTTATGCTGGTAGAAATCAAGATCGCAATGCTGAACTAATATTTTAAAACTGATAGTGAAAGATTCCACTTTACATTCCACTATGCATGATGATATGAGCCGTGGAAAAGATAAAGACATTTAAAAGACTGTTTATCTTCTCCGAAAAAAAATCATTATTAATCACTCGCAAAAGAGATTCGTCATCTACCAGCATTAGCATGGTTACGGGATTTATTGTAAGGTAAACCAGTGCAATATAAATGATTGGTTATTGGAAGACAATTAACTAATAAATGTAGTAAATGATGCATGAACTAGATAAACTGGTAAGTGAACGTCAGTTCCAAGGTAAGAAGTAGAATACTTTATACGTATCTCTGGATCAACAGCAGTGACATTCGAAGCATTTGTGACTCGATCTATCTGGAGATTGTTGTAGAAATCAACTAACGCCCAAATTATAGGTTCATGAATGTTAACTCTCCAGTAATTTTCGGTCACCTAAACAAAAAAATAGATGTTACTTGATGCGAAAAAGATTATCAAATACGATGGCTTGACTGATCTGATGCTTCAAGAATTACCCGAATATATACATATGGATAGACTTGAGTTCCATCGATATTCTCATTGCTCACTGTTATAGTTGCTTTGAAGACAGGATGGCCCACATCAGCCGTGTATTCAGGCATAAAAAAAACTGGCATCACAGTTAATGGAAGCTGGTTATCTATCTGCAACTGACCAACAATGAGCTTAAACCTGGAAAAAAAAATCAACACATTGCAGTGAAACCCCGTGAAACGTGTCATATTTCGGAGTTGAGCAAAAATAATTAGTGAAATTCTCTAAAAAAATTTAAGAGACACCAATGCGGCGTATGCAAGAAAGCAAAATAATCAGGTATTCATTCGAATAGAAATGGATACAAATAATCACATAGAGACCACCTCCTCTGGCAAGTATTTCGGCTTTGGGGCCATAACCTTTACCCACGGTCTGTAGGGTGTTCCTGTCATTTGGGGGACACTGATACTTCTTAATCACTGTTTATTCAGAAGTGGCCTGGGTTCCTCCTTTTTGTAAACCTAAAAGATAACCTTGGCACAGCCATGGATATTGGCATATGGCTGAAGCACATAAAACCCTTCTGTTCCCGAGTGTGGGGATGTTTTTCCTCCACATTCCCTATGTTTTTCAACTTCGTCATAAAACATTTGAAAATACTACAATCTTGGTTTATTAGCACTCTGATTATAGTTCCATCCGAAAACAAGTTAAATATTTGACCTTTTTAAATTAAACTAAATATACTTTAGAAAACGACAACCTGTTTTCCTTTCCTCGAGATTTAAACTCAGTACCACTAGCCAAAGTGTAACATGAGACTGACCCACCCAACCACGGGAATACCACCAATCTGCAGCTAGAGGCTTGCAGGCAAGAGGTGGGGTTGGGAAGGGGTACTATTTGATGATAGCGAAGAGTTGTTACAGATAAGCAAGGTTCCCACAATACAGGGAGGAAGGAGGGAGGCTTCTAGAAGGGGTGGGGACTTCATGAGGGAAGTGGGGCAGAGGAGGTCAGGAAGCATGGAGTCACCATGGGTGAAGCCTACAAGGGGGAAGTAGCAGGTGGTGCGGGCAGATTGGAAGGAGGGAGGGAGGCGCATAGGTGGGCTGCCATGTGGGGATGAAGCCCACTTGAGGAGGGAGGGAGAGCGTGATGGAGAATTTTTTTTTAACATTGGAGACAAATAGTTATTGCAGATAAGCAAGCTTCTTTTGAGTTTTGACTATGGAAATATGAGAGTAACCTATTGATATTAAGAACACGACCAGAAACCAAGTCCTTCAGTAGTTTCGGGGATATATGAAAATAGGTGAAAAAACTAGAGAGGCTTGTCAATCAGCTTTAGGGACTTACCGAGAGTACCCGTTTAAAAAGATTTCTGTTTGTGTAGCTTTCGTTGAACACTCAGTAAATAAACATAAATGCTTTTAAATGTCCATTTTTATAAAATAAATATCGATTAAATAGATAAAAACTATACCTGCTGGTAGTTCCTCCATCATAACCACTGGAATATGAAACGAAGACTTTCTCCAGGGAGAGATACAATAGTTCCCTTGGTCTATGGTCAACCAAAGAAATGCCTACAATGCCTAGCTCAATTATAAGCTCTACAGGTGGGGCAGTAGTCTTCATTTTTTCGACAAAGGATGGACCGTTTCCATTGCTGATTGAGTCATTGGTAGGCTGTTCATCCAAAAGCTCTGTTAAATCCTTTTTAATATCTATTATGCGAACATTCCTTATATCACCACATTCTGTAAAATGAAAATCAAAGCCTTCTTTACGTAAATCAGCATAGCATTCTGTAGCATTCTCCAAGCTGATATTCTGAAAAATGATATTATTTCCATTTTGCAAACAAATATCCATAAGATTGGGACCATAAGGAACTTCCCATGCAAAATTTATAGATGAAAGCGGATATATTGTGACCCATGCATCATCACCCAAGGTTGACTGCCGAATGTTGATCTTCATGTTAGCTATCCGGTTTTCAATCCTGAAACAAGCAGGAAAATAGAAAACCCATATTAATTTTGCAACAATGCTCATGATAGCGCCACTAATGGATATGCATCTAAATTATTTACTGTGGGCGGCTGAGACCAAACAGTGACCTAAAACAACTTTTAAAGGTATTTTTAATAACGGGAAAATACCTTACTGGACAGCGAGCTGACCCAGGACGTAACACAACTAGAAACCGTGATCCTTCTTCATAACCACGTATTTCAAGCCTCAAAAAATTCCGGTCACCATTGCAATTTTTCAACATTATTGTGATTGTATCCTCTTTCAGAATTTCCACAGGAAAGGACCAATTTGTATCTTCCATTCGGACCTATAATTCATAAAAAAAATAATTATATGTATACATAAGGATTTCCATGGATATTCAGATATTAGAGATCTTTACTGAAACAATGGTGGCCCGTTGTTTAGTTCTTACACAAAATAAAGTAGAAGAATATTTACGACATTTAGGCTACTAATGGCATTAGATGGGCCTTTGGAACAACCATCTGGAAAATAATATGGATTTGGGTAGCTCTAGTTTTCCAACTTTAATAAATGATTCAAATCTCATGGCAAAAGTAGCTACCCATTTCTGATTCAACTTTAGATGGGCCTATGGCCCATTCATAAAAAAGCTGGGAGATTATGTTGGTACACCTCTACAAAACAATGAATCACAAATAAATTTCGTCTGGTTGGCTGTTGTCTAGAGAATTATTTGCAGATAAAAGTACCTCTAAATTTTATGATTTTATCAAAATACCAAATTCAGTGTAATAACCTACGTTCTCAATGGCCATAACCTCCTCCATATCATCAATATTCAATATTACGCTGCCCAACTGACTAATAAAAACAAGGCACAAATTGCAATAGTTCTGGTGATGAAATTTACAACATCTAATCACGTTAGATCTTGAACTTCAACGTTTGAAAAATTCTTGCCAACCGATGACATTATTTGCTCATAATTGATAATTGCAGGATATGATTCAATATGAACTGCAAACATTAACACCATAAACCACACAGTTTTTCTGTTGACACTGAACAATAATTTCGTATTGAACCTTTGAAAGAAAATATAATTTTAATCACGTACAGAGCTGAAAAATCTCGTGGTGACATAAACCTAATTGGCTCATTTATTGCGCATTAAAACATGGTGAGAAATGAAATCGTGGAGAACTTGTGTGTGACCTAAAGACTATGGACTCAATCATAGTGGTAACGGGAACATGTTTGAAACTTTAAAATTTTTTCTTCCATACTGTAGCTCCAAATATAATCTATTTTTCACTAGGTTGTGTACTATGAAAAGACAACTTTTCGCACATCTAGTAAGGGCAACAAATATTCAAGATCAATAATCATTGAGGATTACCTGGAGCTTTTCTGCTTCCCCCATTTCAGAGTAAATGAAAGAAACTCTTGAATCTGAGGCATGTAAAACTTTCTGCTGGTCTTCAGCACTAAATTTTATAAAAATATCTTGACCAACCCTATTTGTGAATGTCATATATGGACGTACGGACAATACCTGAAAAGAAAGTAAATACAATTATACTTATTATAATTTCCTGAAAAATATATCCTGAATTGTTGATATTCCAGAAAATATTGGTTTTCTATTACCTTGGTAGGAACAGCCTGGTAACGGCATGGTTTTGAGGAAATCAAAACCCTAGTACAGTTTCCATCTATGTCATACGCAAAAAGATCTACAGAACCATCCTGATCAAGAACTTCTGTTAGAGATGATTCTGAGTCCATTTTCGAAAAATGGAGAAAAAATGGCTAAAAAGCATTTACCATATCACTGAGAGGAAGCAGGTCTTTTATTGGCCCAAATTTTTCTCTGCCTGGTGTTCCCAGCGATAGGCATAGACCCAGGCGCTGAAAGTTTAATGGAGCACTGATAGTATCTCCTTCATCCAGTTCCTCTTCTGTGATCTGCAAGACAACTTTCTCACTTTCCTGTTTAGAAGTAAATGTAAACAGCTTTCTTTCTCTTCTTTTTGATATATCCACGATCCTATAAATTAGAGGGGGGCATCGTTCACTTGAAATCCAATAAGGAACGTATAATCTAATCAGCCTTGATTGCAGCTGGGCTTTCTCATGGCTTTGCTCAAGAATGACTGAGACAACCCTGTGGATTTTTCAAAGTTGTCGTACAGTTAAAGTATCATTTAATTGAATGTGAACATATTTTTACGAATTAAAAAAGCAGAGTATTATTTAAATCTTGAAAATGATCACCTTCCAGAGAAGGAACTTCTTAGACTTATTGTTTTGGCTGGGATTCTGTTTGGGTGAGACACAAGAGCAGGAACCTAGAAAAGTGGAACTATTAATAAGAGGTAAACACACTTCAAGAGATTGAACTAAAGCAGCTACATGTACTAAAGACGAAATTGAAAAACATTACATCTATATGCTCCCATCCTCGTGGAACGAGTGATAAATATAAAGCCTCTCTTAGATCAACATTATAAATCTTGGAAGTTTCACCAGGCTTAAAAGTATCTCGCTGGCGTGTAACAAAATCGCCATTTGATTCCTCATTGAGAACCGAATATTCAGCAGAAAGAGGAAGAAAATTAGTGAGGGAAAGTGGAGAATCGACCACTAGATTCCAATCATGTATTGGTTCTGAATGAATATCTTTCTTGATTTCTGAGGACTGTATGCTTAAGCAAAACCACAAAGCCTGAGGACCGTCCGAAGAATTTCCACTGGTTGGCATGCAGTACAAAAGTTCCTCCGATTTATTAAGTTTCGAGACACAGATTTCTGAAAATTCTTTATTTCCATCACTCTCAGTATGCTCATATTTACTCAATACCTTACTCCACGCATATTCAGTCAGATCACTGGAATCCTTTGGCCTTAACTGCAAATGATAAGGCGATAAAGGATGAACCAGGCATTGAAGAGGAAGAGGAAGAGTTTCGCCAGGCTTCACTAATTCAAGTAACATAAAAGTCTGTAAATCAGTTGAAACTGTTCTTCTATCTCTGATCCATCTCCTTTGTCTGGCATTGTTTGAGGAAATCTCAGGACTGAAAGACTCTGGCCATTTAAGATGTTCCGAATCAGGAGCATAAACCCACCCATCTGGATTACTTACTAATGAATTGTCAACATGCCAGTCGTCAACCCACTCCCATCCAGCTGGTAAGTCCACAGTGAACATTTCCTATGTCACAGAAACTTTGGAGTTAAAAACAGGTGTACATTTCTATCATGTTCATAACTCACAAGCAAATGTAGTATAGACATGAAATAATCTACAATTTCGAGAAAATCATTGAATAATAGGAACCATTGAAATCAAACCATTTATAATAAAGTATTGATTTAACGATAACGTTTTATCATGGGAGGATATTCACATCTAAACTTGGATAATAAGTTTAAGAAAACTCTAGCATAATTTCGTCTTCTCTTACAATATCATCGATAGAAATAGTAACTTTAGTTTCCAAAATGATATCACCTGAGTCCCTTGTAGATTTTAAATTATAGAATGATATCAAATACCCATTCCTGCAACTGAGTCCGTATTTGGATTTAGTACCAAATTCCATAGCTTCAACTGCCACGTGTTCTAAGGTCGTCTCATGAACCCAGAAAACCCAATCATAATCTTATAAATATGGTTAAGAAAATTCCTTCATCAGTATGATGATGCATCAATTATTTATACCAGGAAAGACAGTCTGTTTATTTAGCTAGAACTTAAATGGTACTGAAAAGAGTTGGGTGGCGATCACATTTGACAGGCAAGATGAATAAGACTGAATGAGCGGCATGTTTAGTGTTTGCGTATTAGTCCTTCCCTTCATCTGTGATCAGTCAGTTCCACCTACGTACTACATTGCTTTTCCATATGTGCTGCCATTTACATGATATACAATGTAATATACCGTTCCAATGCAATGCATTACAAATGAAAAAATCTTTCTGAATTTCTCACAAAGCATTGGGGAACACAGTACTCGGAATGTACCACTAAATTTACATATGGCTATTAAGTTATCAATTATTTTAATATAGACCACACATTTTCAATTAATGGATTTTTTTTTGAAGTATACTAATCATTAGCTAAAAATTGGATCAAGTATATAGATGCAAAATTGCTTGGTCCCTTTTAATGTGTGGGTATTTTAAGAAGCCTCTTCACTTCATGAATGACGATTTATACCTATTTTAAGAAGTCATGGACAACAAAAACAGGATGCATAGCCCAGGAACAGATAAAGTCATCTTCAAAATTAAATACAATTGAATGTTAGACTCTAACACTTATAAATGGTAAGACCTCTTAACTCGCAACACAGCTGGAAAGAATGTATGAACACAGACTATCAGAGCTACTATATCAAGCAATGCGCCAGTAGCTAGAAGCCCAACACAATCGAGATTGATGGGACCACACATAATGATCTGAATAATTACAACAAAAAAGGGAAGCTTGATGAAAGAGTTTTAAATAAAAATTTCAATATGGTGTTATAGAAACTAATAATAATTTCTAACCTAGTTCTAATTCATGTGATTATTTCCATGGAACTTTTCATAGTTAGGTTGAATATTAAATAAGTATGATAATTCGAGAATTTATACAAAGTAAATATGACTGACATTTCAATGATCTGTCTATTACTTAATGGATTGATTCTGCTCGAAAGGAAAATAATATAATACCAAAGAACTCACTTCCATAACGCTCTGTGTAGGCTGATCAGAAAATGGCATCTGACTAGAACTACCAACCCAACCAACGGATGATATGTAGTTCTCTGTTTCAAATAATTCATCGGTCTCACGTATGACACTGTGACGTGAATCCTGATCTTTCTCAATTCTGGTATCTAATGTTACAAGATCTTCACCAGAAGCCTTAGTCTTCAGGCGGAACTCAATAACAAAATCTGTCTTGTTAGTGACGGAGACAAGGGATCGTATGTTCACATACCTGTTACCATCGAGGACGTTTACCTCACTTGCAATGACATCATTTCCCAACCTCCAACATGCTGCAGGTGCAGCATAATTCAGTCTTACAGTTGTCCATGGTCCATATCTAGTAGGACTGATCTGTATAAAGCCATTACTGCCACTGCTAGTGCCTTTTCCATGATTTACAACTTCAGATCTCTCTTGGAGGAGTACGCTAAATCTTATCCTCCCAGATGACTTCAAATTTTTGTTCAAATCAGAAACCTGAAACAAGATGAGAATGGCATTTTAAAAAATTATAATTTAAATATATTCTAGAGAATATTTTTGGCCAAATCACATCAAAATATATGTAGCTTCCATTCACCAATATAGATGGAACATGAAATCAGAATTATAGGTTGAATGAAGGCATGAAAAGAAACCGATGCAGGAAACCATGTTTAAATAAAAATACTACACAATAGGAAAAACTATTCACCGTTGTCTTTTTGGAAAAGAGTTCTCCCCAGTGAAAACTGTTATCAGGCCAACGTAATCTTGAATTGGGATGAAGCTTGAGCGCTGCCTTTTTTAAAGGGGCAGAAAATGATCCAACAGGTTCGTCTGACATTAACGGGTGTGTTTCTTAAGCAAAGGTTAAAGAAATAAACGCATGAGTGAAAATATAACACACGAAAATGTAAATATGATACCCTTTCCCATGTCAATGACAGTGAAGTCGACCATGTACTGCTCCTGTTTCCAATATACAGAATCATGAGATATCATTGCCACAAATATTGAGAGCAGAGGAATTTATGAAAACTAGGGATCAAACAGTCAAGGTCACAACTATCATTCGAATTTTGGTAATAAATAATAAGTTAATATGCTTATCACCTACAAAAACGGTGAAATAACGAGGGATAGATAAAAACAAATGATCGCAATGAGGAACACAATTAATAAAGCCTCAAGGTTAGGAAAAGCATGAAAATTTCAAACTCAGGGGGCAAACTTTGATGTGTTTCTGTGACTACAGGTGAGGAAGGACTATCCAATTAATAAAACTACTTTGTTGCAAAAGAGAGCATCTATTAAAATTTTAGAAAAGTTTGACAGTATGTTTAAAAATTTCATGCGAGAATCTCTCTACAAAAAATAAAAGAAAAATGTAATAATCTGTCCTACTGAGAAAAATGAAAGATGTGAGCAAAATAACGTCAAAGACAATTCTTGAGCACATGGATAAATTGTAAATTGAAGCCACGTATTTAAATTAAGCAGAGAGTGTACCCTCGTTTAAGCAGCCAGAGTTTGTAGCTTGAGTCTAGGGACGAAATGCATAATGTCTAACCTCTATATCTATGCAACTCACAAAGAAGGGAAGACGCACAAAGGAAGATTTTTTTTTACAATATCTTTCTCGCATTATCACAATCTAGTCGTAGAATAGGTTATGCTGGAACTGTTGAATACTTTACTGTAATAAAAATAGTCTTAGTCTTGTATTCAAAAATACCTCAGATTAGAAAAAAGAACATGGATCAATTATTTAAAAAAGAATCATACTATTTGTCGATGTATCACAAACATATTCAAATTTATGTTTATTCCTAAAATAAAATCTAGGAACTGAAATGGGTGGGTCGCTTTGTTGGGTTGAGACTTCGGTTAAGTTTCCAAGGTTTAAGCACATCTTCACTGACAGCACCGAGTCTAAGCATTGGATTTTAAGTTCCCACATAATGGGTTTCTTTTATAAACATTTTTAGACTTCACCTGAAATGTGCATATGAAGAACATCCAACATTGATCACTAGTGTGGTGGTCTAGCTGCTCATAAATTAATTGTCTCCTTGCAAGAAAGGGATAAGACTTTTACCATATCTCAAAAAATCAAATCGAGGAGCATAAAGTTTATTTTAATAAAAAATGAAATAAATGGTCACTTACCACGTCATCAACTTTGAAAAAGAAGACCTCATTCCATTCCACCAAAGCCAGCCCAGATGAAATATGTTCTGACATGGCACCACATGTTCTGACACTTGGTTGTTGCAATGATGATTCATTTGGGTTTTTGTGAATTTTTCGGACTAATACCGCATATATTCCAGTGGTTATCCCTTCAACATAAGGAAACTGCACGGAGGAAGAGTGGCATGTTTAATCTTCAGCAGATACGAAGGTATTCTAAGACATGGTAATGCTAAAACCAGGTACTTTTTGGTTGCGTGAAACAGCAAATATTTTCTTGTGCTCTCATATATTAACACAGAGCACGAAATATAATTAAATTGAATACGATGTTAATTTAATGGGAACTATACACTTTAACAGAGAAAAAATCATGAAGTGAACATGAGGGAATTTCAATCAACTGAGAAGGTAATAAGTCATGCTTTTAATATTTGAAGAACAGAAATGGATCATAAGAATAAACTGTATTAAAATATAATTTGATGACATTGTTGAGATCTGAGTCATATCTCAACTAGGCTCAACGAAACGGATTGTATGAGGCTTTCTGGGCTGTGCACAGGCCCAATAACAGAGGAGTAGAAGGCTCCAAACGTGAGATATCTTTTAGACATTTTTAAAAGGGCGTTTCTGTAATTCTCTTGTCAGAAGAGAGAGAGAACAATTCAGTTGTGTAGCCCAATACAGGGCATTCGAATTAAACAGTTTTTTCTGTTTTCCCTCTTTCTGTTCGTGGCCCTGTTCTTGGTGGTTGTCTCCTCCCCCTTCTCTTGCAAGGAGTTGACGGGAGACATAATGCCGAGGAGAGCTGGTTATTTTTTGGAAATTATGGATACTTGCTGAGGAATGTGTTGATACCACTTATGGCTGTGTCAAACATTCCGAAGACCCTCTTGTTCCTCTTACACCTTCACACGTGTCATGTCGACAGAATCCCTTATTCTGTTTTCAGCTATAGGTGTCTAGAACCTTCCAGGGTCTGGTATAAATACCAGACCCCTCCACGTTGTAAACTATCCTTTGAAGGTGAGAAAATGTCATTTCTGTTTGAACTTCAAGTTTTCTCCACAGGCGTGAGGGTGGTCTTTCCAGCGCACCGGATCTAGTTTGATCTTCAACACAAGGAAATATTTTGTTGTCTCCTCTTGCGCTCGAGTCAGGCTGTTCTCAGAGGTACCTGAAACATGAGCTTGGCTGTTTCGGAAGAACAGTGAAAGAAATCAGAGCTTGGCTGTTCTTGGAGGAACAACAAAAGAGATCGACAGTTAGTCGGATCTGTAGAGTCAAATTAGAGAGGTGGAGAGATTGAATCTTGAAGGCCATATTGGCTGGATTCTATGAGCCAAGTGAGTCAGATTTTTCAAATCAAAAATTATTTCTCATCTCCACATAGTTCTGTTTCTTGATGGATTTTATTTTCTGTCACTGGTATCGCTAGACTCGCAACAGACATAAGCTAGAAACTCATTATATTCAATTTTTTTGTGTAAGGAAGAAACGTTTGTATCTGAGAATAGATTCCAGTTCTAGATGGTCATCTAAGTTTTCATATTAGAGTAAATTTGTCCTTATAACGAAAATAATTTCAAGAACATAAATGAGCAAGCATAGTTACTAATTGAATAGCTTTGTATGAGAAAATAATTATTAATAAAACACATTGTTCAATTAGCTGATGATGAGATGCAAGTGTTCACACGAACAATAAATAGGTTTTTCGAAACCTTTCCTACTTGGCTGAACCCGAAACTTCCATCTTAAGGGCCTATATAACACATCTCTCTCTCTCTCTCAATCTCTACATATCTCTCTCTTGTTTTCCCTCTCTTTCTTATTCTCCAGATGTTTCTTCATGATATTGCAACCAAAGAACCTTGAGATCGTCAAAAGGAGATCATGTACCTGAGGATTCTTGGAACTTAAGGCGTCAAAGGAGAGAAGGACACGTCCAAGCTCTTTAAGAGGCATCTAAGGCTTTTTTGGAGAGTACAACCGAGGGAAGCTAAGATCATGAAAGCCAGTGTGATAACCCAAAAATCTCTATTTAATTTCTGCAGAGTTTCCCCATATTGGTTTAATTTCTGCAGAGTTCCCTACCAATGTTTCCATGATGTCAATCACGTTATACTTCTCTTGGTGTGGCAAGTATAAAGGAAGAAGAGAAGAAGCTTTGTAATTGAAAATTAGACGTCAAATATTCCTTAAAAAGCCTGGGGTGAGGTATGCCTTAAAAAGCTGGCGAAGAAACGGCCAAACCCTGTCTATTTAACAAGTTTATAATACAAACAGATTATGCCTTCTTGATTTGTGGCAAGAATGATTTTAAAAATAACAGTTCTTTTACTAGACATGATATTGTAACATAAAAAACTTTAAAACTGTTCTCTCATGCTACCAGCAATGGGCTTTCTTGAGCCCTGTTTGTATAGGGGACCTACATATGCTAGATGACGAAACCATAGATTTGTTGAAAGAAATGGGAAAATCACGGTGTAAGTTAGTAATACACCAATATAAATGAATTACGGGGAGATCACAAAAGAAAGAAAACGCCCATTTGAAAAAGGAAGAAAAATAGCAGAGGCCTGTGAGTTGCTATACCTTACATTCACAAGAACTGAAAAACTAATGCAGCAGGTGTGGTCAATCAGCACATGACCATACCAAGAACACCCTATATGAAGTCTTTAGAGCTCATTTTAATATATATAAACTCATGTCCCAAATAAGGGATTCTATATACCAACTATAACAATATGAAAATTTAGGCTATACAGATGTAGCTTGGACAAAGTCCCAGGATGACAAGACATCCACCATTGGATATTGCACAACTTCGGAATAATTTGGTAACATAGAGAAGTGAAAGACAAATGGCCATGACTTTGTCAGAGCTTTTATGGTCAACAATATTTTTTCAAGAGCTTGGTCTAAAGGTTTGGCTTCCCTTAAATTTATATTGTGCTAACAAAACAACCATTATTATGTGACCTTCAGCAAGAGATAGGATGGACAGATGCATTTAAAATATCTTCTCAAAATGAAGCATTGTCTAGGGGGATGGAAAGAGAGGACCAAGTATGTTAGTATTATGAATTAAGAACGGATTGTAACTAAGTAAGAAGTATGAAACTTTTGATCACATATTTCTATTTCATAGATAATGGAAACAAATGAGAATTCAATTGGTGAGTTCACAGTAGTGATAAGATATACGTATGGCTGGAGCAAAAAATCCTTGTACTATCAAAGAGAACAACAGGTTTCACCTTCAACTGGAGGTCTTACTTCCATTCAGAGATTAAAATTTTCCTGCTGATATCTTGCATAAGAATTAAGTGTACGTACTTCAATGGTTCATCTCTTTGAATAAGGTCTTTTCAATGTCTCTTGATTATGCTGAATCTCTGTCGTTGAGATGTAGGTGTCTACACTATGACTGTCTTCGACTTACTCCTAGAGAACCTTAATCATTGGAAACTTGATCTATTCCTTTTTTCTAAATTCAGTTTATTAATACTGTATTTCTTTTTCTCAGTGATTTTTCTCTCTCACTGGTTCAAATCTCATGGATACACACTAAGCTCCGCCATATTTACAGTTAGTTTACCAAATGTCTTTTATTCTGACCACGTTGTTGAGCATTAGCTTACAAGATGGACCCCCTATCATGTTGCTTTATCACAAACCTTGTGCCACTTAAAGAATGATATAGCAGAAATAACATACTGCTACACATTTTCCTCTTGTTTTAAAAGTTTAAAGGCCCATAAATATCCATCCCTTCTCATCCATGGTTAAGGGATGAAGTTGGTTCTCATCTACATAAACCATTTCAGGTCAAAATCAGGTATCCTCAATAGAGGAAAAAACTTATGGCTCTTGAAATTCAAGGAAAAGAGAAAAATCAGCTAGGATTCAGCTGATTTCACTTTGCTTCGGTAGCAAAGATAGAGGTATTCTTTTTTTATAAACACTTCAAATCCTTATAAATTTCAATCAAATGAATTTCTCCCTTTTGATCATCCTATTTGATCTGATCCCATCTAATCTGAATGTGGGTTGGTTCCTGACAATACAGAAACCAATCTCATTTCACATCCATGGTCCTTGTTCTCGTTTGGTTTCTTTACAGACTACATTCTAGGATACAAACTTCATATCACACAGGTTTTCAATAACTATTTTTAACCAGTTCTTCTCCCATATCTCTAGCAAATTTATCTTTTGCATCATGCCATGACCACCAAATTTTCCATCATGGAAAAAAAAAAAGGATGAATATCTCTTCAACCAAGACTACCTGCCAAAATAATCAAGTATTAACGTTCTCATTGAGCCCAACATTAAATCAGGAAAATTCGTGAGTCTAAAATTCAGATAAATTAAGGATACTGAAGGCAGTGAACAATAAAGAAACATACCTTTTTCCTTCAGCTTAAGTCTCTAGAGTTTCAGTATTCAACTTTTAAGAAAACTCAAACCTAATCATAGCTAAATTTGCTAAATCTTGACTAATTAAATACCATTCAAAAATTTAATCGTGAAAAGTCACCTTCCTTTCTTATATTTGCAATGGACAAAGAAGAAATATCTCCAGAATTCAACGATATTTCAGAAAAAAAATTAGTAAATTATCCCTCTTATTGAATAAGGTTGCTGGACAAGATTTCATAACTATGTTATAATGCGGTAAAAAGGAACAAATAAATAATGATTATCATCAAGCCTCGACCAATGAATATCTGTAAGTACGGTTTAAACCCACAACAAAATAAAGAAATAAGTCGTCTTTAAATATCATAAGCTAGCCTCCAAACCTCAGCATCTGCCACAATAATTGTCACCAAACAACGGGATATTTGACTGTGCTTTCCCTGCAGGTGAGAATCCATCAGATTTTTTGATACTGGTACAGTTACAAGCTTGTTATCTCCTGAGGGCATCTTAATAATGTCGGAGAACCTTTTACGTTCAGTAACTCTTATATATATGTCTTGACCAAGCTTGTTTTGAGGAATAATGAAATAATTTCTTCTGCGACGAAAATCAATGACAGATCTCCCTTCATATGTTGGAGAAATTATTGCCTGCAAATAATGAAACAAGTGAATAAATAAGGTTTTTTGACACATAATACAATACGCGTTCTAATAACCAGAGGGGTCTAAAGAGGTGACATACTCTCTTAGGACCAGTGAAACTATTTAGGCTATTCCAACTCGAGTAAGCCTGAAGAATCATGTTAGTGTTTGAAACAGATACAATTAAGTTGAGATCCCTGGTAGTGACAATGCGTAACTGGGGAAAGGCACCAGGTGCATGCGAATCGTACTTGTACCTGCAGTTTTGTCATAAGAGTGTTCCAAGAATTCATGTCAGAGAAAATTTAACTTTATGACAAAATAAAACTTTTGGATCCCCTGTGATACTAGTGCACTGAGCTTATCTTGAACCTTTCCTTATAATAATTAATCCACCACGATTCCCCTACGAAAACAAGGAAGCCAAATCATTTCTAACAAATTTTTGGTACCTCGTTTTCCAATCTACAAAATAATTAAGTTACAGTCATTTTGACATTGTCAGATTAAAAATGTAAGATGATACGGTTACTAGTTACATTAACATAACTAGGAGATGGACTATATACAACTCATGGAACGAATTAAGGAAAATATAAATAATAAGTGAGCCCTCACCTTACAACTCCATCAATGGGTTCAACAAGCGGCTCCCAGGAATCAATCTTATCATTATAAGATCTTGCTGCCAAGGCAAAGCTCAAAGTTGAATTTACAAAGCCAGGTTTTCCACAGAGATTAAACCCAATTCGGCTGAAACCAATATTGCATAGAGGAACCATCTGCGCAACAGTCAGTGAAAAGAGTCATTACATACAGAAGATTTGCAATTAACTGATGTTCTTTCGTAACACACGCAAATTCAATTATAGATAAACATAGTGAATCTGGGATGGAATGGATTCTAATTCAGATTCTTACCAAGCCTGCGTAATCATCATAAACTGCTGCGGAGAATGTTTTCATTTCTACAACGATTGCAGTATCATCTGCGCCACTAGATGCACTTGGATCTGCTAGCCTTAAAGCAAATCTTTTTGGAGGTCTCTTAAGTCCATTTCTGGCAAAAAATGTGCATGCCTCATTACCGACACCCCATATACTAAATGGTTCTGCAGCTCTCTCAGTATCAGATGAATCCCAGATGCTTTCTTCAGGGAAAGCACTCGCAGTTACTAAGTCATGGCGTATGCATCTTAATAAGCCTAAATCATCCTGTTTTGGTGAGCCCTTTGACGCAATGCACCCCAGGGAAACAAAGCCAGGGGGAGCTTGAGGTAACCAAAAAGACACACTTA